>CM042415.1:33668445-33718445 GCA_023634145.1 Thymallus thymallus | reverse complement strand
TCTAATTTATTATGGTTATCACAACCCAGATTAAAAACATACAGCTAGGTGGGTCTAATTTATTATGGTTATCACAACCCAGATTAAAAACATACAGCTAGGTGAGTCTACTTTATTATGGTTATCACAACCCAGATTAAAAACATACAGCTAGGTGGGTCTAATTTATTATGGTTATCACAACCCAGATTAAAAACATACAGCTAGGTGGGTCTAATTTATTATGGTTATCACAACCCAGATTAAAAACATACAGCTAGGTAGGTCTAATTTATTATGGTTATCACAACCCAGATTAAAAACATCTTTATTTAGATTGAAACACACAATCTATTGATTGATTTGTATAAACAGAACATGCGTTGTTGTTAAATAGGGAGCATTTACATAAGAAGCCTTGACATTCAATTATTACCTCTTCTCTGCTTCTGTTAAAAACTGAGAAATACAACCTCATATACAATCTCATATTCATAGACAGAGCTTTGGATGCAAGGACTGACCATCCATGACATAGTTTTAACCGTGTTTTGAAACTATACAGTGTTTATTTTTTTTTACAAACATTGGAGTAAGCAAGCTTTTATTTTGGGTTCTGATGGGGAACGACAGTTGAACTAAGCTCATAAGAGGCTCCCGAGTGACGCAGTGGTCTAAGACACTGCATCTCAGTGCTAGAGGCATCACTACAAATCCTGGTTCGATTCCAGGCTGTATCACAATCCGGCCGTGATTAGGAGTCCCATAGGGTGGTGCACAATTGGCCCAGCGTCGTCCGGGTTTGGGTAGGCCGTCATTGTAAATAAGAATGTGTTCTTAACTGACTTAGTTAATAAATTAAAATAAATAAGGCATTTACAAGTTATATTATTCAAGAATAAGTCCAAAAATGGATGTAGCTACTAAGGATTTCAGCTATAAGCCAGCCGGTATTGAGGTAGCTAGTATGTACATTCTGAACATTCATACATTCAGTACAATTAAATGAACCTCTGCTGGGCCTGTATTTATCAAGCATCTCAGAGTAGGAGAGGTAAACAAGCTATCCATTATGGAAAGGAAAATAAGCTATCCATTATGGAGAGGTAAACAAGCTATCCATTATGGAGAGGTAAACAAGCTATCCATTATGGAAAGGAAAATAAGCTATCCATTATGGAGAGGTAAACAAGCTATCCATTATGGAGAGGTAAACAAGCTATCCATTATGGAAAGGAAAATAAGCTATCCATTATGGAGAGGTAAACAAGCTATCCATTATGGAGAGGTAAACAAGCTATCCATTATGGAGAGGTAAACAAGCTATCCATTATGGAAAGGAAAATAAGCTATCCATTATGGAGAGGTAAACAAGCTATCCATTATGGAAAGGAAAATAAGCTATCCATTATGGAGAGGTAAACAAGCTATCCATTATGGAGAGGTAAACAAGCTATCCATTATGGAGAGGTAAACAAGCTATCCATTATGGAGAGGTAAACAAGCTATCCATTATGGAGAGGAATTCCAATATAAAATGAAGAGATTGATCAAACCAATGAGAATGTGATGGGAACCTAACAACTCTCATTTAAAGATGGAGAAAGATGGGAGGAGGATCATTTTACAAAGCCTGCTACGATTCACTGATGTCATTACTAATACACAGAAACTAGATGAAGCTTAATATAAGGACAGGCTAAAAGCATGTAGAATAAATGCTCATTAATATGTGGAGCAGCCTAGGAAATGAATTCAGCTTATTATGAGAGGTAGGTGGAGATAATATGAGGGGTAGGTGGAGATAATATGAGGGGTAGGTGGAGATAATATGAGGGGTAGGTGAAGATAATATGAGAGGTAGGTGAGGATAATATGAGGGGTAGGTGAAGATAATATGAGGGATAGGTGAAGATAATATGAGAGGTATGTGGACATAATATGAGAGTTAGGTGAAGATAATATGAGGGGTAGGTGAAGATAATATGAGGGATAGGTGAAGATAATATGAGAGGTAGGTGGAGATAATATGAGGGTTAGGTGAAGATAATATGAGGGGTAGGTGAAGATAATATGAGGGGTATTGAGATAATATGAGGGGTATTGAGATAATATGAGAGGTAGGTGGAGATAATATGAGGGGTATTGAGATAATATGAGGGGTATTGAGATAATATGAGAGGTAGGTGGAGATAATATGAGGGGTATTGAGATAATATGAGAGGTAGGTGGAGATAATATGAGGGGTATTGAGATAATATGAGAGGTAGGTGGAGATAATATGAGGGGTATTGAGATAATATGAGGGGTATTGAGATAATATGAGAGGTAGGTGGAGATAATATGAGGGGTAGGTGGAGATAATATGAGGGGTATTGAGATAATATGAGGGGTATTGAGATAATATGAGAGGTAGGTGGAGATAATATGAGAGGTAGGTGGAGATAATATGAGGGGTATTGAGATAATATGAGGGGTATTGAGATAATATGAGAGGTAGGTGGAGATAATATGAGGGGTATTGAGATAATATGAGGGGTATTGAGATAATATGAGGGGTATTGAGATAATATGAGAGGTAGGTGGAGATAATATGAGGGGTAGGTGGAGATAATATGAGGGGTATTGAGATAATATGAGGGGTATTGAGATAATATGAGAGGTAGGTGGAGATAATATGAGAGGTAGGTGGAGATAATATGAGGGGTATTGAGATAATATGAGGGGTATTGAGATAATATGAGAGGTAGGTGGAGATAATATGAGGGGTATTGAGATAATATGAGGGGTATTGAGATAATATGAGGGGTATTGAGATAATATGAGGGGTATTGAGATAATATGAGAGGTAGGTGGAGATAATATGAGAGGTAGGTGGAGATAATATGAGAGGTAGGTGGAGATAATATGAGAGGTAGGTGGAGATAATATGAGGGGTATTGAGATAATATGAGGGGTATTGAGATAATATGAGAGGTAGGTGGAGATAATATGAGAGGTAGGTGGAGATAATATGAGGGGTATTGAGATAATATGAGAGGTAGGTGGAGATAATATGAGGGGTATTGAGATAATATGAGGGGTATTGAGATAATATGAGAGGTAGGTGGAGATAATATGAGGGGTATTGAGATAATATGAGAGGTAGGTGGAGATAATATGAGGGGTATTGAGATAATATGAGAGGTAGGTGGAGATAATATGAGAGGTAGGTGGAGATAATATGAGAGGTAGGTGGAGATAATATGAGGGGTAGTTGGAGATAATATGAGGGGTAGGTGGAGATAATTTGAGAGGTAGGTGGAGATAATATGAGGGGTATTGAGATAATATGAGGGGTATTGAGATAATATGAGAGGTAGGTGGAGATAATATGAGGGGTATTGAGATAATATGAGGGGTATTGAGATAATATGAGAGGTAGGTGGAGATAATATGAGGGGTATTGAGATAATATGAGAGGTAGGTGGAGATAATATGAGAGGTAGGTGGAGATAATATGAGGGGTAGGTGGAGATAATTTGAGGGGTAGGTGAAGATAATATGAGGGGTAGGTGGAGATAATATGAGGGGTAGGTGGAGATAATTTGAGAGGTAGGTGGAGATAATATGAGGGGTATTGAGATAATATGAGGGGTATTGAGATAATATGAGAGGTAGGTGGAGATAATATGAGGGGTATTGAGATAATATGAGGGGTATTGAGATAATATGAGAGGTAGGTGGAGATAATATGAGAGGTAGGTGGAGATAATATGAGAGGTAGGTGGAGATAATTTGAGAGGTATTGAGATAATATGAGGGGTATTGAGATAATATGAGGGGTATTGAGATAATATGAGGGGTATTGAGATAATATGAGGGGTATTGAGATAATATGAGAGGTAGGTGGAGATAATATGAGGGGTATTGAGATAATTTGAGGGGTAGGTGAAGATAATATGAGGGGTAGGTGGAGATAATATGAGGGGTAGGTGGAGATAATTTGAGAGGTAGGTGGAGATAATATGAGGGGTATTGAGATAATATGAGGGGTATTGAGATAATATGAGAGGTAGGTGGAGATAATATGAGGGGTATTGAGATAATATGAGGGGTATTGAGATAATATGAGAGGTAGGTGGAGATAATATGAGAGGTAGGTGGAGATAATATGAGAGGTAGGTGGAGATAATTTGAGAGGTATTGAGATAATATGAGGGGTATTGAGATAATATGAGGGGTATTGAGATAATATGAGGGGTATTGAGATAATATGAGGGGTATTGAGATAATATGAGAGGTAGGTGGAGATAATATGAGGGGTATTGAGATAATATGAGGGGTATGTGGAGATAATATGAGGGGTAGGTGGAGATAATATGAGGGGTAGGTGGAGATAATTTGAGAGGTAGGTGGAGATAATATGAGGGGTATTGAGATAATATGAGGGGTATTGAGATAATATGAGGGGTATTGAGATAATATGAGGGGTATTGAGATAATATGAGAGGTAGGTGGAGATAATATGAGGGGTATTGAGATAATATGAGGGGTATTGAGATAATATGAGAGGTAGGTGAAGATAATATGAGGGGTAAGTGAAGATAATATGAGGGGTAGGTGAAGATAATATGAGGGGTAAGTGAAGATAATATGAGGGGTAGGTGAAGATAATATGAGGGGTAGGTGTAGATAATATGAGGGGTAAGTGAAGATAATATGAGGGGTAGGTGAAGATAATATGAGGGGTAGGTGGGGATAATATGAGAGGTAAGTGAAGATAATATGAGAGCATTAATTATTGAATCTCTCAAAGCCTGGTTTTCCCTGACAGTTGGCGCCGATCCCTCACTCCATTACGCATGTCATTTTTTCCCCTTCAATTGCAATCAGTCTTGACGCCTCTCTCTCTGGGGGGTTGGACGGACAGATAGAAGCCTGGAGGAGCATAGACCCAGACTTCACCTCCCAGACCAGAGCAGATGATCGACACACACACACACACACACACACACCGACACACCGCATTCAGACTGCCTCGCTTGGCCACAGATGCCACACACACACACACACTTGCACGCATGCACACAAACACACACACCACCGCTGACCTGACCACACCGCTCCAGACAGCATCGACTCCAGTAGCGACAGGATGGAGGGAGGGAGAGGACTGTGCTCTGTCTGACTTGGCCCAACCCTCTCTCTCTTTCTCTCCCTCTCTATTTCTCTCCCTCTCTATATCTCTCCCTCCCTCTCTCTCTCTCTCTCTCTCTCTCTCTCTCTCTCTTTCTCTCCCTCTCTCTCACTCTCTCTCTCTCCCTCCCTCTCTCTCTCTCTCTCTCTCTCTCTCTCTCTCTCTTTCTCTCCCTCTCTCTCTTTCTCCTCCCAAATCCTCTTCCCTTTTCTCTTCATCCCTCACCACTGTTCATCTCACCACAGAGACATGTTTCATCCCTCACCACTGTTCATCTCACCACAGAGACATGTTTCCTCACTCCTTACTCCCTCACCACAGTTCATCTCACCACAGAGACATGTTTCCTCACTCCTTACTCCCTCACCACTGTTCATCTCACCACAGAGACATGTTTCCTCACTCCCTACTCCCTCACCACTGTTCATCTCACCACAGAGACATGTTTCCTCACTCCCTCACCACTGTTCATCTCACCACAGAGACATGTTTACTCCCTCACCACTGTTCATCTCACCACAGAGACATGTTTGCTCCCTCACCACTGTTCATCTCACCACAGAGACATGTTTGCTCCCTCACCACTGTTCATCTCACCACAGAGACATGTTTACTCCCTCACCACTGTTCATCTCACCACAGAGACATGTTTCCTCCCTCACCACTGTTCATCTCACCACAGAGACCGCTCTCTCTCTCTCTCTCTCTCTCTCTCTCTCTCTCTCTTCCCTCTCACTCACTCTCTGTTTGAAATTGTCAGCAAGTGAAAGGCGGTGGTTCTCTATGGATGTCAACCATCAGCTTTACAGGCCAGCCTGTGAGACAGGGAGAGATAAAGAGAGAGAGAGGGGGAGGGAAAGAGAGAGACATAGAGAGCGCTAGAGAGAGAAATTAGGGGAAAATAACACTAACAAGACACATGAGAGAGAGAGAGCCTAAATGTGCATGTCTCCAGCCACCAAGCCTGCCTTCCTCTGGCACAAACCCAGAAACAGGAGGAGGAGGAGAGAGACAGTGGGAGGAGAGGAGGAGGAGAGAGACAGTGGGAGGAGAGGAGGAGGAGAGAGACAGTGGGAGGAGAGGAGGAGGAGAGAGACAGTGGGAGGAGAGGAGGAGGAGAGAGACAGTGGGAGGAGAGGAGGAGGAGAGAGACAGTGGGAGGAGAGGAGGAGGAGAGAGACAGTGGGAGGAGAGGAGGAGGAGAGAGACAGTGGGAGGAGAGGAGGAGTGTGTTATTTAGCTCTTTTCCTTTGTTGTCTGCTGCTGCTTCCCTTCCTTAGCCACACCCAGATAGCCAGCCAGCCAACCAGCTGCTGCTTCCCTTCCTTAGCCACATCCCACATAGCCAGCCAGCCAACCAGCTGCTGCTTCCCTTCCTTAGCCAGACCCACATAGCACCACACTGCTGCAGCAGCCTAGCAGAGCTCAACCTATCGGTCGTTATCAATAAAACAATACTGTACAGAGCCTTCAATTTGGCTGCTGAGGGGCAAGGAGACCCCAGCTCCGCTAACACCACTACTTGGCTGCTGGGGGGCAAGGAGACCCCAGCTCCGCTAACACCACTACTTGGCTGCTGGGGGGCAAGGAGACCCCAGCTCCGCTAACACCACTACTTGGCTGCTGGGGGGCAAGGAGACCCCAGCTCCGCTAACACCACTACTTGGCTGCTGGGGGGCAAGGAGACCCCAGCTCCGCTAACACCACTACTTGGCTGCTGGGGGGCAAGGAGACCCCAGCTCCGCTAACACCACTACTTGGCTGCTGGGGGGCAAGGAGACCCCAGCTCCGCTAACACCACTACGTGCCGTTTTCAAGGGATGGTTATTTGGTTTTAATATCATCATCTCTTGGAGAGCATAGTCAGAACTACACATTTGTGATTACGCCACATTTAGCTCTTTCATCAGAGTTATACAGCAAGTAACTGCATGCTTTTCATGACCAGTAAACATAGCAGCGGCTCAGCCTATAGCAGCGGCTCAGCCTAGCTCAGAGAGGCTGATGGAGATAACGTGGTGGTGCTAGTCCTTCTCTTCCCTCCTCCCCAGTGACGGCGAGATTAGACCGGCGATCACTGCAGACCAGCTAAGAAATGCAGTTAGAAGAAGAGTGATTGATAACTGATAGAAGATAAGGATAGAGAGAGAGAGAGAGAAATATAGGGAGAGAGAAAGTGAGAGAGCAGGAGAGATGACTGAAAAGCTGCAGAATGAAAGTCTCGCTGCTCTGTGCTGCAATCCCCAGGACTCTCCACACGATGGCTGCCCGGCTGCTAGATGCTTGTTTCTGGTTGTGAATGACAAGTCTCTCTCTCTCTCCAAGCCTGTCTGCTCTGCCTCTCTCTCCCCCCAGACATGACTGGGATTGATTTAGGTCAGCAAGTCTGGAGCTCTGCTGCACTCTGTCTCCACTCGCCATTCATTCGCTCATCTGAAAAGGGCAGTGATGGTGATTGTTGCAGGGACTTGCCAGATGGGTGGTAGCAACAATGCCGTGGTAGTGTAGCCAGAGCCGAAGTGAGAGGATGGGATGCCAGGACGTCGGGCCCGAGTTGCTTGGCACCTGAAAGACGAGAGATGAAGACAGGAGGAGCGGAAGAGTAGAGTTATTTTATCTACAAGCAGACAGGTACAGACTCTGTGCCATCCAGCCATCGTCTGTTAGTAGGATCGTCTGTTAGTAGGACAGAGTGTGATTGCTTTAAGGCACCATGGATGTGGCATCGCCCTCTCTGCCGTCAAAACACTGTGGCACATTCTCTCTCTTCCAACCCAGAACATAGATCCACGTTTTTTTCTTTTTTCTTTCCTCTCACTCTTTCTCTCTCTCTGGTTCGTATATATATTCCTCCTTGCAGTCACACTGAGTATGTCCTCCCAGGAACACTGGGTATGTCCTCCCAGGAACACTGGGTATGTCCTCCCAGGAACACTGGGTATGTCCTCCCAGGAACACTGGGTATGTCCTCCCAGGAACACTGGGTATGTCCTCCCAGGAACACTGGGTATGTCCTCCCAGGAACATGAAGGGAAGACGACAGTAAAGTAACATTAGTCCGCAGAAAAGAAGAGGATTCACTTTGGCTTTTTCTCCCCAAAATTATTTTCCAGCAGTGTCTCTTCGTCTCTTCCTGCCAGCGTCTGTCTGGCTTGGCGCTCTGCGACTGGTAAACTGTAGCTGGTAGCAGACAGAGCTCTCCCTCTCTGCCAGTTGCAAACTGTGGAAGGCAGGCAGGCAGCGGCAGCTTCGTGACACAGCAATCAGCTGACATGGTGCTACCCCTCAATGTCCTGGGCAAGCTGTGGCTGGGGGGCTGGACGGACAGATAGAAGCCTGGAGGAGCATAGACCCAGACTTCACCTCCCAGACCAGAGCAGATGATCGACACACACACACACACACACACACACACACACACACACACACCGACACACCGCATTCAGACTGCCTCGCTCGGCCACAGATGCCACACACACACACACACTTGCACGCATACACACAAACACACACACCACCGCTGACCTGACCACACCGCTCCAGACAGCATCGACTCCAGTAGCGACAGGATGGAGGGAGGGAGAGGACTGTGCTCTGTCTGACTTGGCCCAACCCTCTCTCTCTTTCTCTCCCTCTCTATTTCTCTCCCTCTCTATATCTCTCCCTCCCTCTCTCTCTCTCTCTCTCTCTCTCTCTCTCTATCTCTCTCTTTCTCTCCCTCTCTCTCTTTCTCCTCCCAAATCCTCTTCCCTTTTCTCTTCATCCCTCACCACTGTTCATCTCACCACAGAGACATGTTTCATCCCTCACCACTGTTCATCTCACCACAGAGACATGTTTCCTCACTCCTTACTCCCTCACCACAGTTCATCTCACCACAGAGACATGTTTCCTCACTCCTTACTCCCTCACCACTGTTCATCTCACCACAGAGACATGTTTCCTCACTCCCTACTCCCTCACCACTGTTCATCTCACCACAGAGACATGTTTCCTCACTCCCTCACCACTGTTCATCTCACCACAGAGACATGTTTGCTCCCTCACCACTGTTCATCTTACCACAGAGACATGTTTGCTCCCTCACCACTGTTCATCTCACCACAGAGACATGTTTGCTCCCTCACCACTGTTCATCTCACCACAGAGACATGTTTGCTCCCTCACCACTGTTCATCTCACCACAGAGACATGTTTCCTCCCTCACCACTGTTCATCTCACCACAGAGACATGTTTGCTCCCTCACCACTGTTCATCTCACCACAGAGACATGTTTCCTCCCTCACCACTGTTCATCTCACCACAGAGACATGTTTGCTCCCTCACCACTGTTCATCTCACCACAGAGACATGTTTACTCCCTCACCACTGTTCATCTCACCACAGAGACATGTTTGCTCCCTCACCACTGTTCATCTCACCACAGAGACATGTTTCCTCCCTCACCACTGTTCATCTCACCACAGAGACATGTTTACTCCCTCACCACTGTTCATCTCACCACAGAGACATGTTTCCTCCCTCACCACTGTTCATCTCACCACAGAGACATGTTTCCTCCCTCACCACTGTTCATCTCACCACAGAGACATGTTTCCTCCCTCTCCACTGTTCATCTCACCACAGAGACATGTTTACTCTCCTCTCCTCTCCTCTCCTCTCCTCTCCTCTCCTCTCCTCTCCTCTCCTCTCCTCTCCTCTCCTCTCCTCTCCTCTCCTCTCCTCTCCTCTCCTCTCCTCTCCTCTGCTGCATCCTCCTCTCCTCTCCTTCTCTCCTCTGCTGCATCCTCCTCTCCTCTCCTCCTCTCCTCTCCTCCTTTCCACTGCTGCCAACTCTCCTCTCCTCTCCTCTCCTCTCCTCTCCTCTCCTCTCCTCTCCTCTCCTCTCCTCTCCTCTCCTCTCCTCTCCTCTCCTCTCCTCTCCTCTCCTCTGCTGCATCCTCCTCTCCTCTCCTTCTCTCCTCTGCTGCATCCTCCTCTCCTATCCTCCTCTCCTCTCCTCCTTTCCACTGCTGCATCCTCTCCTCTCCTCTCCTCTCCTCTCCTCTCCTCTCCTCTCCTCTCCTCTCCTCTCCTCTCCTCTCCTCTCCTCTCCTCTCCTCTCCTCTCCTCTCCTCTCCTCTCCTCTCCTCTCCTCTCCTCTCCTCTCCTCTCCTCTCCTCTCCTCTCCACACCTGTTCAAGTCTATAACACCTGCACTAGTTTATAACACGTCCTCTCATCTATAACACCTGTTCTCTAGTCTATAACACCTACTGTAGTCTATAACACATGCTCTAGTCTATAACACCTGTTCTCTAGTCTATAACACTTGCTCTCTAGTCTATAACACCTGCTCTCTAGTCTATAACACCTGCTCTCTAGTCTATAACACTTGCTCTTTAGTCTATAACACCTGCTCTCTAGTCTATAACACCTGCTCTCTAGTCTATAACACCTGCTCTCTAGTCTATAACACCTGCTCTAGTCTATAACACCTGCTCTCTAGTCTATAACACCTGCTCTCTAGTCTATAACACCTGCTCTCTAGTCTATAACACCTACTGTAGTCTATAACACCTGCTCTAGTCTATAACACCTGTTCTCTAGTCTATAACACCTGCTCTCTAGTCTATAACACCTGTTCTCTAGTCTATAACACCTGCTCTAGTCTATAACACCTGCTCTAGTCTATAACACCTGCTCTCTAGTCTATAACACCTGTTCTCTAGTCTATAACACCTGTTCTCTAGTCTATAACACCTGTTCTCTAGTCTATAACACCTGTTCTCTAGTCTATAACACCTGCTCTCTAGTCTATAACACCTGTTCTCTAGTCTATAACACCTGCTCTCTAGTCTATAACACCTGCTCTCTAGTCTATAACACCTGCTCTCTAGTCTATAACACCTGCTCTCTAGTCTATAACCTGCTCTCTGACTTTCATTTCATATGGATTGATTTGAGACTGCTTCAGCCAGCAAGCAGACACTAGCACGTTGGCTAGTTAATTTTCCTGCAAATTTTGAATTTCACAAATACTGATTCTACCACCACAAAACACATTATCTAGATGTAGAATTAGGTAATGAAGACTTACCCATGAAAAAACGTCAATATTAGCTCCAGGTTTATGATTTTTGGTAAGATTAACTCTTTACTCTTTTGAGGATGAAAGGCGGTTCCGTGGACGATGTCACCTTGGTAACATGTTAGAATGTTAGGACAGCATATTGTACCCAGACTTCTTTTAAGCTGTCCCATCACTGTTTACGAGTTATCAGACAGCTCCGTGCAGACGGCCGTCACACTAGCTGTCGTAAGACAATGACCTGCTCTTTAGTCTACAACACTAAGTGATACCTTTTACACTGTGTGTGATGACTCATAAAGAGCACGGATATAAATGATGTCATCCCTGAAGAGCACAGATATTGATGATGTCATCCCTGAAGAGCACGGAGAGAAAAGATTACATCCCTGAAGAGCACAGATATAAATGATGTCATCCCTGAAGAGCTCGGAGAGAAAAGATGGCATCCCTGAAGAGCACAGATATTGATGATGTCATCCCTGAAGAGCACGGAGAGAAAATATGGCATCCCTGAAGAGCACAGAGATTGATGATGCCATCCCTGAAGAGCACGGAGAGAAAATATGGCATCCCTGAAGAGCACAGATATTGATGATGCCATCCCTGAAGAGCACAGAGAGAAAAGACGGCATCCCTGAAGAGCACGGAGATTGATGATGTCATCCATGAAGAGCACGGAGATGAATGATGTCATCCTTGAAGAGCACAGAGATTAATTATGTCATCCCTAAAGAGTGCTGTCATCTCTCTGTTTTCCCCAGTGCTGTACAGTCTGAGGAACACATAAATCAGTGCTGTCATCTCTCTGTTTTCCCCAGTGCTGTACAGTCTGAGGAACACATAAATCAGTGCTGTCATCTCTCTGTTTTCCCCAGTGCTGTACAGTCTGAGGAACACATAAATCAGTGCTGTCATCTCTCTGTTTTCCCCAGTGCTGTACAGTCTGAGAAACACATAAATCAGTGCTGTCATCTCTGTTTTGTTATTGACAATAATGGACAGCCAATAGCATTGTACTGTATATCAGACATGCACCTATAGGTGTTACATTTTGCAGGGTGCATTTACCCACATGCCATTACATGAACTATCTATTTATGTAAAGACAACTGAACATATGTGGCTACTTTCACAAGGTAATATTTCCTCCATCATTTCCATCTATCTCCACATTAGATTCAAATGACCAGAACCAGAATAGACTCCAGTATGAGCTAGTCCTCTGGGGCTCTAAATTACATTGAGTACTTTCAGAATGGTCTTGTTTTATTGCATATTCTGTCATTAAGTTTAATGTCAAAGTGATCATGGTTATATTTATCATATAGGGTGGGAATAAGACTGGTGTCAGAGCAATAAAAAGTAAGAGAACTAGCAGATGAGAGAGAGAGAGAGAGAGAGAGAGAGAGAGAGAGAGAGCCTCCTGTCTTTGTATCTCCTGTGTTTGAACCTCCAGTGTTTATACCTCCAGTGCCACATATGAAACACGCTAAAACTCATATCTTACACAATACTTGTGACAATGTACACTACAGCATCTAGAAAGCACCTGATGAACTTTTGAGAAAGTGTTAAAATCGCACGACACCCAACCCTCCTTTACAAACACTTGTTCAAGTCTCTAGTCTTTCTTTCTCAACGCTCTCTCCTGTCTGACAGCTGTGAGAACAGACTGCTGTTAACCTGTAATTGGTGTGGCAGCAGTTTGTCAGCTCAATGGATAAATTGGATCCAATGTACTTTTGTCTTTCACATATACAGTACATGGAGGAATTCTCTAGTGTCATTGCAATTCCTCATGCTGGAAGATTGGCGACGCCTGAAAGCTGTTCACCTAACACCAATCGTTGAAAGAAAAATGTGGACGTTTTCAACCTCTGTGTACACAATGAGAACCTGTGGAGTCAATTAATTTGAGATATATAAGTGATATAAAGGCCATCTCAACTGACTTCTACAGTAAAGTCAAAAGTAGAATAACCAACTTGGTATTTTAATATTTAAAAGGCAAAAGCGCCTCACTCCACCTTTAGACTATCCATAATCTTACCCTTACCCTATCATCTAACCCTTACCCTATCATCTAACCCTTACCCTATCATCTAACCCTTACCCTATCATCTAACCCTTACCCTATCATCTTACCCTTACCCTACCATCTAACCCTTACCCTATCATCTAACCCTTACCCTATCATCTTACCCTTACACTATCATCTAACCCTTACCCTATCATCTAACCCTTACCCAATCATCTAAACCTTACCCTATCATCTAACCCTTACCCTATCATCTAACCCTTACCCTATCATTTAACCTTTACCAAATAATCTAACCCTTACCCTATCATCTAACCCTTACCCTATCATCTAACCCTTACCCATCATCTAACCCTTACCCAATCATCTAAACCTTACCCTATCATTTAACCCTTACCCAATCATCTAACCCTTACCCTATCATCTAACCCTTACCCATCATCTAACCCTTACCCTATCATCTAACCCTTACCCATCATCTAACCCTTACCCTATCATCTAACCCTTACCCATCATCTAAACCTTACCCTATCATCTAACCCTTACCCAATCATCTAAACCTTTACCAAATAATCTAACCCTTACCTTATCATCTAACCTTTACCAAATAATCTAACCCTTACCCTATCATCTAACCCTTACCCTATCATCTAACCCTTACCCCATCATCTAACCCTTGCTCTACCATCTAACCCTTACCCTATCAACTAATCCTTACCCTATCATCTAACCCTTACCCTATCATCTAACCCTTACCCTATCATCTAACCCTTACCCCATCATCTAACCCTTGCTCTACCATCTAACCCTTACCCTATCATCTAATCCTTACCCTATCATCTAACCCTTACCAAATAATCTAACCCTTACCCTATCATCTAACTCTTACCCATCATCTAACCCTTACCCTATTATCTAACGCTTACCACGTCATCATCTCTGGCCCCTCACCTTGTTACCTATACCCCACACTCTGATCTCTTAATCACTGCCCTCTCAACCTTGATATTGACTAGGACCATCAAGCCCCTGAGAGGGATTATCTTGGGACCTACATGTATGTCACAACCCCCTTCTGTGTCAGCTCTGCTCTGTGGTGTCAGCCCTGAGCGCTCGGCCTTAAGCCCGATACTCCTGGGGGACGACAGGGATCCCTGCTCTTGTCTGGTCTGTGGTCTGAGCCCTCAGCCCCCAGCCTGAAGGCTCCAGACATACGGACCTCAGGGAGGACAGCGTGCCCTGTGATGCCTCTCTGCTGTCAGACCAGGGGACACAGGTGACATGGTGGTCCCACAGCAGTTACTTCTCACTGCTTATGAATGCTTCTCTGTACTGGTGACAGGGTGACACACATACACACACAAACACACACACACACACGGACACACAGACACACACACACACACACACACACACACACACACACGGACACACAGACACACACACACACACACACACACACACACCGAAACAGACACAGACACTCAGACACAGAGACACACACAGACAGACAGACACACACACACACACACACACACAGACACACAGACACACAGAGACACAGACACACAGACACACACACACACACACACACACACACACACACACACACACACACACACACACACACACAGACAGACACAGAGACACACAGAGACACACACACACACACACACACACATACACACACACACACACACACACACACACTCACACAGACACACACACAGACACTCAGACACAGACACACACACAGACACAGACACACACACACACAGACAGACAGACAGACAGACACAGAGACTGTGGTCACCTCTCAGTGCTCATGTATGCGCCTCTGATTTCCCCGGCAATGATACCATGACCCAGACATGACATGTCTCACAGGGCGTCACTGTGACTGTACACTGAAAGCAACTTCAGTCCCACTGTTCAATATGGATGTACCACATGAGGCGTATGACGCATGTTAAAATGTTCCACAGAGGAACTAAACTTCACTCAAACAGGTTTGAGTAAGGATGAGGATTGAGGAACTTTTTGTATTTATCCTGGTTAGATATAGGCTTATAAAGGTCCCTTTTTGTTCGCAGTATTAGGAGACAGAGTCAGTCTTAACTGTATATTTACTTCTAAGTAAGCAACAATGTCCTAGAATTGACTCATATATGTTATGTTTATACTCTGACAACTTGATCTAATCTCTGTGTGTATGACAACACCTCTAACCCTATCTCAGGTGGGTTATGACAACACCTCTAACCCTATCTCAGGTGGGTTATGACAACACCTCTAACCCTATCTCAGGTGGGTTATGACAACACCTCTAACCCTATCTCAGGTGGGTTATGACAACACCTCTAACCCTATCTCAGGTGGGTTATGACAACACCTCTAACCCTATCTCAGGTGGGTTATGACAACACCTCTAACCCTATCTCAGGTGGGTTATGACAACACCTCTAACCCTATCTCAGGTGGGTTATGACAACACCTCTAACCCTATCTCAGGTGGGTTATGACAACACCTCTAACCCTATCTCAGGTGGGTTATGACAACACCTCTAACCCTATCTCAGGTGGGTTATGACAACACCTCTGTTGCCCTGTAACCTACAACCTTCAAACGGGTGTTCAAACTAACTCAGCTGAACTTCAGAAATCAAGGTTTGACACTAACAATGAGCTCTTGTCAATGGGCTACAGGGTAAGAGTTAACACAGGGAATCATTAATGGAGCTCTGCTGCCTGGCAGCTGCTACCTGGATAAGATAAGGCTCATCTGGAGCACCTGTTTAAACATGCATATGAATCAATACATTTCATATATGACATGGTGAATGTAGGCAACCATCTGTCCCTTTACAATGAATAATACAGAGTTGTTAAGGATTAAGAGTAATGGTTTTAATGAAAATGTAAGAACGTTTTCTATACTGTCGGGGGCGAATCCTAACTTGACATCTGCGGGTATAGGCCTATATAACACATTGTTTTGTATCCCAAATACATCAATACAATGCATGAATGTGTTACGTCCCTATATGCTTCAGGATAGAACCTGTCATATTCCAGTCAATGTTCATCATGACAAAGGTCTCTGTATGGGTGGAGCAGTGGCATTCCATGCAATATAACCATCTGGTGATATAGATTACATATCAGAAATCATCAAGCATGTATCTGGCGAATCACATGGCTACACATCAGTACGTGAAGTGACATTGCTGATTGGCTGCACATGCAGAGCTTAACTTTTCTCAGTGTATTGTTACACAAATGTTACAAATGAATTTGGCCAAACCTAAACGAATTCAAGGCATGTGAAGAGTATATTATTGAATCCAGGTGAAGAGTATATTATTGAATCCAGGTGAAGAGTATGTTATTGAATCCAGTTGAAGAGTATATTATTGAATCCAGGTGAAGAGTATGTTATTGAATCCAGTTGAAGAGCATATTATTGAATCCAGGTGAAGAGTATATTATTGAATCCAGGTGAAGAGTATATTATTGAATCCAGGTGAAGAGTATGTTATTGAATCCAGTTGAAGAGTATATTATTGAATCCAGGTGAAGAGTATATTATTGAATCCAGGTGAAGAGTATATTATTGAATCCAGGTGAAGAGTATATTATTGAATCCAGGTGAAGAGTATATTATTGAATCCAGGTGAAGGGTATATTATTGAATCCAGGTGAAGAGTATATTATTGAATCCAGGTGAAGAGTATATTATTGAATCCAGGTGAAGGGTATGTTATTGAATCCAGGTGAAGAGCATATTATTGAATCCAGGTGAAGAGTATATTATTGAATCCAGGTGAAGAGCATATTATTGAATCCAGGTGAAGAGTATATTATTGAATCCAGGTGAAGAGTATATTATTGAATCCAGGTGAAGAGTATATTATTGAATCCAGGTGAAGAGTATATTATTGAATCCAGGTGAAGTGTATATTATTGAATCCAGGTGAAGTGTATATTATTGAATCCAGGTGAAGAGTATGTTATTGAATCCAGGTGAAGGGTATGTTATTGAATCTAGGTGAAGAGCATATTATTGAATCCAGGTGAAGAGTATATTATTGAATCCAGGTGAAGAGTAGATTATTGAATCTAGGTGAAGAGCATATTATTGAATCCAGGTGAAGAGTATATTATTGAATCCTGGTGAAGAGTTTATTATTGAATCCAGGTGAAGAGTATATTATTGAATCCAGGTGAAGAGTATATTATTGAATCCAGGTGAAGAGTATGTTATTGAATCCAGGTGAAGAGTATGTTATTGAATCCAGGTGAAGAGTATATTATTGAATCCAGGTGAAGAGTATATTATTGAATCCAGGTGAAGAGCATATTATTGAATCCAGGTGAAGAGCATATTATTGAATCTAGGTGAAGAGCATATTATTGAATCCAGGTGAAGAGCATATTATTGAATATAGGTGAAGAGCATATTATTGAATCTAGGTGAAGAGTATATTATTGAATCCAGGTGAAGAGTATATTATTGAATCCAGGTGAAGAGTATATTATTGAATCCAGGTGAAGTGTATATTATTGAATCCAGGTGAAGTGTATATTATTGAATCCAGGTGAAGAGTATGTTATTGAATCCAGGTGAAGGGTATGTTATTGAATCTAGGTGAAGAGCATATTATTGAATCCAGGTGAAGAGTATATTATTGAATCCAGGTGAAGAGTAGATTATTGAATCTAGGTGAAGAGCATATTATTGAATCCAGGTGAAGAGTATATTATTGAATCCAGGTGAAGAGCATATTATTGAATCCAGGTGAAGAGTATATTATTGAATCCAGGTGAAGAGCATATTATTGAATCCAGGTGAAGAGCATATTATTGAATATAGGTGAAGAGCATATTATTGAATCTAGGTGAAGAGTATATTATTGAATCCAGGTGAAGAGTATATTATTTAATCCGGGCTACACTGGTCAGGATTAATAAAACATTTAGGATTAAAGATTAATGGTCAGGATATTTTAAAAGTAGGCTAATAAATAAAATAATTGACTATTGACTCATAAATATTGAAGATAAAAGTGGTGAATAAGTCAATGTTCATATACTGTCATTGCTTTGACTACATGTAATGTTGCTAAAGACTTTGTAAACCTTATTGTTGGACGAGTGAACTGACAGTTTCCAGAACAGAGAATGCGAGAAGAGGGAGCAGCTCGCTGCGCAGAACACCTGTCGCGATTAGACTGCCACGCGACCCATTCAAATTACTCGCGTGGCAGCTGCGCACACGTTAACAAAAGTTGTAAAAGAAAGTTTGAATGCAATGAATAATTCTATTCAAATACACACGCACGGACGCGAGCATTGACGCTCTCTCTTTCTCTCTCTATCACATACGCACACGCACACACTTTAAACGAGAGGCTTTATCCACGACACTCTACAGTCCACCCACCCACCACCCAATGTGTGCTCAATGACGCACCATAAAAAATGTGCAATCAACATACAAAAATATGCTCGTAAACCTGGTCAACTATTGAAACAGGCAATCTGCTTTTCACGAGAAATACAAAAGTTGTAATAGTATTTTCTTTCCCTCTGATGGGGAATGGAACAATGCGGCCCCAAGCCATCTGGTCAAGGCGTGGATAGAAAACCCGACACCCCCTCAGCCAGGTGCTAGCCTGTAGCCCTAGTCCGACCTCGTCTTCACTGTTTAGGGTTATTATGTTGTATTAAGAGCAGATAATGGGTTAGGTTTCGTGGTTTGGAGTCCAGGTTAGTGCAAATAAATCATATATATAGAACAGTGTAGATTGAGAGTGTATAGGCTACCCATGAGTTTACCAGTCAAATTGCCAGGGTTCGAGATTTCAAGCTCTTTCTATAGATTCTATTTCTATGGGTAAACGTCGAGCTCTTTGGTTTATGAGTTGCCACTCCATTTATATTCCAGTCATGCTCAATGAACACACAAATTGGAGCGCAATTACAGGTGTTTTAACTCGCTTTACTTGGATGCGGACAAATATAAGACCATATTAAGCATAATTGTGCTCAGTGGCATGCATATATCTACGTCTAAGGCTACAACTGAGGTTAACTATTATTATCGCATTTCTTTTAATCTGTAACGCTTCATTCAATTGATGGGCAATACCCGTACGTGTGCACTAGGCCTAGGCAAGGACAGCGCTGCATCCTGAGGTTGAAAGCCTACCTGTAATACCTGAATGAATTTAACTTGATTGGCCTTTGGCAGAGTCGGAATGGTGATCAGAATTACAAACACTCGCAGTAGTTACTGACTGTGCAGCAAAACAATGTTCGACCGACTGGCTGAGTGTCTGACAGTAACATTATGTAATTCACTCACCCACATATGCAAGGTCTGGGAGCGGAGCAGTGTCTGAATCCTTTCATAGGCGCTACTCTGTCATTTAGCTCCGCACTGCCATCTAGTGACACACACACAACGCATCACTGTTCCTCAGAAGTGAACTTGGCTGTTTTGTGATATTCGCTGCTCGCTTCATAGCAGTGTAATATCAAAACATTGGCAACATAGGCTACTGGAGGTGATGTTTTTAGTCATTATAATATAAATCTATTCTAGGAGTAAATGTGAGAACTCAGAATATTGTGTGTTCATGAAATGTTGTGTTTTGTTCCACTCAATGTTTGTGCGTAAATGTATCATACCATGTGTAAATTTATCATACCATGTGTAAAGTTATCATACCATGTGTACCATTTTTATCTATATCAACATGCAATATTCTTATCATTTTTTTTGGCTTTGTCTTTTTATAGACTTTTGCACTCCAGACTATTTCTTATACTTTTTCATACTTCCGCTCTATGTATCATGTATCGTGTATCTGTCTTTTGTGTATTTTCGTTCTGGCATTTTGCACCTGCCCTGTGTTTTTTGTAGCTGCTTGACAAAGAAATTTCCCCTTCGGGGATCAATAAAGTATCTATCTATCTAAAGTGCTCATACCATGCGTAAAGTTCTCATACCAGGCGTAAATGTCTCATACCATGTGTAAAGTGCTCCTACATGTGTAAAGGTATCATACCATGTGTAAAGATATCCTACCATGTGTAAAGTTACAATACCATGTCTAAAGTTCTCATACCATGTATAAAGTTCTCATACCATGTATAAAGTTCTCATACCATGTATAAAGTTCTCATACCATGTCTAAAGTTCTCATACCATGTCTAAAGTTCTCATATCATACCATGTGTAAAGATATCCTACCATGTGTAAAGTTACAATACCATGTCTAAAGTTCTCATACCATGTCTAAAGTTCTCATATCATACCATGTGTAAAGTTATCATACCATGTCTAAAGTTATCATACCATGTCTAAAGTGCTCATACCATGTCTAAAGTTCTCATACCATGTATAAAGTGCTCATTCCATGCGTAAAGTTATCATACCATGTGAAAAGTTATCATACCATGTGTAAAGTTATCATACCATGCGTAAAGTCATCATACCATGTGTAAAGTTAGCATACCATGCGTAAAGTGCTCATTCCATGTGTAAAGTTTTCATGCCATGCGTAAAGTGCTCATACCATGCGTAAAATAAAAAACACTTTTTCTCAAGTGTGTCTTATTACTACGCTCTCCGGTCTACCTCGGCCATTTTTATCTAAAAAACGAAGTGTACTGTGTAGTCTCAGCTTGCATGTGTGTACCGCTACTGCCTCTACCCCTCTCCTTTCTCCTCTCCGCCAGCTACAGCAGTGAGTGCCAGGCGTGTGTAACGAGACAAAGAACCGCCCGTCTCGTCCTCGGCTCCGCCCTCTCTCGGAGTCAGCCTGGTGAAAGTGGAGCCTGCTGAAGAATCTCTTCACATCAGTCCAACAACTACACTGAGGAGTCCGCATGCATGTGTCTAGACATTTCCGTGTTCGCGAGCCGAGCTTGCACTGAATGCGCTGGAACTAAATGAAACTCACTGAACTGTTGAGTGACATATTATGCCATGTTTGTTATTGTTATGAACCTGACGAACCTGTAGGGCTATACACATATACATACTGTATACATCATTAAATACAAATGACTGTTATAAACATCATATTACACCTCTGTATTGTAGCAGGGTAAACTAGGATATGTTATCATATTATAAATTAGTATCATTAATTATAAATAAATATATACTAGAGCCTATTCATATATTTTCTCAAACATGAGCTATATCATAATAGATCATAATAGTCCAAACAGGGTTAACAAGTTGTTCCATGCTTCCCCTTATGCAACAGTAGGCCTATACTATACTACTCTGATTCCATATGATACATCGCATTAGACTGGTTCCCATACATACAGCAATAACTTAATGATATACGTATGGCTGTCTGGTGTAGAAAAAGTCCATAACATAAGTATATCTCTTTAAAACGAAGTTTGTCGTGTATACTGGAATGAGGTCAGACATAAAGCTCCTCATTGCACGCGCTGATTATTATTAGATTCCTTTTTGGACCAATGAGAAGATACTGGGCGTGGTTTTGGCGCTAGGCAGGGTAGAGACAGCCTTGGATTGGCTGAATTGTATCGCCATTATATCTTTGGAAAGGATAAAGCTGCATGGGGAGAAATTAGAGGCTGCTGAAAGTTACAGAGAGCGCAAATACAAGGCGGACCCTAGTTCTAGTGAAACTAGCTTCTTCCCGCATGGTGCTCGGAAAGAAAAGCTATGCAGAAAAATAGTTACCTTACTTTAGAAACTTGGAACATTTTCAGTGCGCTCACACAGACACTCAGTTTGTTTTCAGCTGCTTACACCGCACAAGTTTAAGTCCTAAACGACTGCTAGGGTTGAATAGCTTAGGCAACATAAAGCATTGTCGGAGGAGGAAAGACAGTGGAAACAGGACAGTTTTACACGGTCGGTTCTGTATCATAATACAGAGACTCGAAAAATAACTTTTAACACACCCAGCATTTTTAACGGCTACCAACGGATTCATGTGGCTCCGGTTCGGCACATCTCAGGACTGACTTCTATTCTCCCAGCCAACTAGAACTGTTTAACAAAAAACTGACTTTCTTTTTAAAATAAACCTACTGTGTTGAACTGGAGAGCAAGCAGGCGCCCTCTCATTGGCATTATAACCATGGTACAGAAGACAAGTAACATGGAGAGCTCCGAGGCGGTGTTCGCTGGAGAATCGTCCGATTCTGGAGCTATGGATCTGGACATGGCTTCCTCCCCGAGCCCCGGATCCACGGCTTCTTCCGCGGGGGACGGTAAACTGAACCCCGCTTGGTGCAAAACACCCACCGGTCACATCAAGAGGCCGATGAACGCTTTCATGGTGTGGTCACAGATTGAAAGGCGTAAAATTATGGAGCAGTCGCCAGACATGCACAATGCGGAGATATCCAAGAGACTGGGCAAGCGCTGGAAGCTGCTGAAAGATTGCGACAAGATCCCCTTCATACGAGAGGCGGAGCGGCTCAGACTCAAGCACATGGCGGACTACCCGGACTACAAGTACCGGCCCAGAAAGAAGGTTAAGTCCAGCAGCTCCAAACCGGGCGAGAAGGAGGGAAAGATCAGCGGTAGCAACTGTAACACCAGCATGAAACCATCTTCTAAAAAGAGTGGCTCCAAATCATCCAGCAAACCTCATAAAATAGTTTTTGGGAACAACACCAAAACAACATCATCCCCAGAACAAGTTATCGGCACAGATCACCATTCTCTATACAAATCCAAGTCTGTTTCTGCTGCCAAACAAATACCGGACAAGAAGAAGCGGGTGTATGTGTTCGGGGGCGGCAGTGTGAGCCCGTCTTCAGCAGCGGTGCCCGCCAGCCCCACGCTCAGCAGCTCCGCGGAATCCAGCGAACACAGCCTGTACGAGGACGCCGCAGCCAGCAGCAGGGAGGGCGGCGAGTCTCCCTCCAGCGCCTCCGAAGACTACACCAGCATGCGGGCGTCCTCCCCTACTCCCTCCGCTTCTCACTCCTCGTCCTCCTCTCAATCCTCTTCATCGGATGAGGAGTTTGAGGATGATCTACTGGACATTAACCATAGCCCTGGTTTTGACAGCATGTCTCTGGGAAGCTTTGGGTCCTCGGTTTTGGACAGAGACTTGGATTTTAATTTCGAGTCGGGCTCCGGTTCTCACTTTGAGTTTCCCGACTACTGCACCCCGGAGGTGAGCGAGATGATTTCAGGAGACTGGCTAGAGTCGACCATTTCTAATTTGGTGTTCACGTATTGAGCGAGAGAAATAGAGAACGAGAGAACCACAAGTAGGACATGTTGTTGTCTTACGATACTGAGCAAAAAAGGGATTCCGGTAAAGTGATTTTGTGTCATACCGTAACCTACCAAGGGTCCCTCCCGCCGAGAAAGAGACGGCAAGCCTCAAGCGCTTACTGTTGAACAAAGCGAGAGAATAACTTGCTTTTTATTTCAAGGATCAACTGACTGTTATTATGAGACATGGCTACAAGTAAGCAGAAGCTGAAGTATAGCCTCGACTGGAGAGGAAGAGGAAGGTCTTGTTGCGCCCTGAGTAGGAGTGATCGAGATCCTATTGAAAGAAACACTCGATCAGAACTGGAAAACTGTGATTGATTTGCACGAATATGATGAGGGAGGGCTTTGGTCAGCTATACTTACTTAAAAGGGACATTTGAGACACTTTTTATAATCGCCAAGTGAACTTCATAAGACTTTCAGAGGTACAGATATAGGCTGGCAGTTTTTTGTCATCGAGGCAGATGGATTTATGAACCAGGTGGGTAGTTGACCTAAAAGTCAAACCTTTTTTTAAAAGATAAACGCATGATGTTACCTGTCCTCTCTTTTACTGAGATGTATGTAAGACTGTGGAACAGTTGAAACTAGTGTTAGGGTTTTTAAATGGATAGATGGCGCTATGTTTCATTCCTTTCTACCCAAAAGGAACAAAAAAAATCACCAGCTGTTTTCATTCTTAACTTCAGGATTCAAACGCAACTCAAATCTGTGCTGAACTTTATACACTTCTCTACGATTCAGGACCAAAATTATTTTATGTTTTCAGATGTTATGTATAGAGAGATTCTCACCGATTTTTTTCATCCTCGAATTTTCTTTTGTTCATTTATTCAGATGACATTTTTATATGATGTATTTATATACTGGCCAAAACATTTTCTACTTAATTATTATTTTTGTTTTCTTGTACTGGTCTTGTCAAGATGTTTTCCCTCACCGTCTGTTTCCTTCACCGAAAGAAGGGCTAGACTTTTCACTTTTGATTTTTTATATTTAAATGTAGACTTTTGACACTTAAAGAGAGGAAACGTTTGATTATTTTGTCAGTGTATTTTTGTACAGATATATATCAAGGGGGTGTCAATCGGTGTATATCGCTGTTTGGATTTCCTAATTTTAAAGATCCAGGTGGCCGGTTATCTCATGAATCAGCCTCCTGTCCATGTTTACAGTATCAATCTGCAGGCTTCTTAAAGACACAGTATCACATTTTTCAAAACCCCTGTGAACATGTGCTTCAACACACCAAGTATTTTGAGCAGCCACACTGCATTTCGTTTTAGAATCTTGCCTAATAAAGAAAGATTGTAGCTTTAAATTAACAATTTCTTGGCGTTTTTATATCGACATTTGGTTTTAAACCACTGGATGGAAGAATATAAAAGCATATTCAAATTGCGGATTTGAGTTCCGCAACAACAGTTGTGTAGGCCTACTGCGTTTCTCATTGTATTTGAATATGTAATCTTTTCTACTTGTTGGCTAACTCTAGCTACTTGTTTTTGTATCTTATGGCATGGTGAATAGCATTTGTATTTCAGATTCAGGTTATAGCTGTTGTGTTTAAAAAAATATAAGAAAATTAGGAAAATGTGAAAACATCTTTGTACATTTGACTGTATTATAAGCAAAAAGATGGTGTGTTTATGTGTTGTTAAGCTATACCATGACAGGCACTAGAACTGATCTCTTTATACATCTTTACTTACATTTAAGGTGGTTGTTCAGGATTTTTTTTTATATATATACAGTTTGAAATATATTAACTTCATTTTCCTCCCATTCTGTGCAATATGTAGAATATTGTTCTGTCTAATCATGCCATAACAAACGTTTTGAGGGGGAAAACCCATGCCAGCGAATCGTGTCAATTCACTGCCTGTCAGATTGTTGATAATTCTGTACATAACTTTTTCAAGAAGGAAATAAAAATCAGCTGGAACTGAAACACAGTCCTCCTCTCTGTCCATTCATTCTGTCTGATCTACAGATGTTTACAAGTGCTCCTTTAATGAAAACACAACTTTAATGTAAACTTGATGTTTACAGTATACAATCATTGTTATACTGTACTGAACAGAAACATAGCCCTCCCTCTAGTACACATGTATAGAAATGCTGCTTTAAACCATAAACAGGGTGTACATTACTGTACACAAATAATGTACACCTATTCAAAGCTATTAGTACATAAGAGCTCCTTTAGGTAGTGAAAATGGTGTACTGTACACTAGTCAATGTAGGGCTGTACTGTATAGGCTACAAGGCCTTATTGGTAGGCTGGGGTTGTTTATGATGTAAATGATGGTTTATATGGTGAGTGAGGGATAACGTTGAAGACCAGCGACACTTCATGCTCACAGACATACTGTATAAGAAATACAGGTCCATTTATATGGTCTCTATAACATCATATAACATGTATGGATATCTATCATTACAAATATGTCTCCTTATAATGCATGGAAGGTGATATTATAGTGGTATTACAAGGGTTATGATATTCAGCAGTCAGCATGTATTCACTTCCTAGCTCCACGTCTGTCTCCCAGACAGTGCCTCCCCTCCCCCTTCCCCAGACAGCCCAGTGTGTCAGCGTATGGGGGATGGGCTGGCTGGCTGACTGGCTGGCTGGCTGCATGCTGGCTACATGAAGGATGAGACATCCCAAGCAGCACAGCAGACAGGCTGAGCCTGTATTCACATTCAAGAGTCTCAGAGTAGGAGTGCTTGTATAGGATCAGTTTGACCTTTTAGATTATAATGAACAAGATTACATGGACGGGGGGACCTGAACGTAGATCAGCACTCCCTCTCTGAGACTGTGAATACAGGCCCAGGCCTGTCTGTGAACACAACACTCTCGTTCAGTTTCTAACCTCTTATTTAGTACTATATTAATTACGCACTTACAGGTTGTATTGCGTTCTAGTATCCTAATGAGAATATTCACTACAATACATTGCTTCACACTAAGTGGTATGTTAGTATGGATATACCTTGAAATACTCCCTCTCCATTCTGTAGTCTAATCCTTCTAAGAACCATACAATTAGCCACTTTATTAGCTAACCTGATAGTGGACGTTAGCGCTGCTATCTTTGGGCTCCCAAGTGGTGCAGGGGCGGCAGGTAGCCCAGTGGTTAGAGTGTTGGGCCCGTAACCGAAAGGTTGCTGGATCGAATCCCCGAGCTGACAAGGTACAAATCTGTCGTTCTGCCCCTGAACAAGGCAGTTAACCCACTGTTCCTAGGCCGTCATTGAAAATAAGAATTTGTTCTTAACTGACTTGCCTAGTAAAATAAAGGTAAAAAAAAAAAAAAAAAAAAAAAAAAAAAAAAAAAAAAGACACTGCATCTCAGTGCTCGAGGTGTCACTACAGACAACCTGGTTCTAATCCAGACTGTATCACAACCGGCTGTGATTGGGAGTCCCATAGGGCGGTGCGCTATTGTCCCAGAGTTGTCTGAGTTTGGCCGGTGTAGGCCGTCATTGTAAATAAGAATTTGTTCTTAACTGACTTGCCTAGTTAAATAAAGGTTAAATACAATTTTTTATAAAACTCTTATACCTAGCCTGCTGTAACCCCTGTCACGACTCCTGCCGAAGTTGCCTCTACCCCTTGTTCGGGCATGCTTCGGCGATCGTCGTCACCGGCTTTCTAGCCACTGCCGCTCTCTCACTCATTATTCCATTTGTCATGTCTTGTCATTACGCACACCTGGTTCTCATTTCCCCTCATTACTTCATGTATATATGTTCCCTCTGTTCCCTCATGTCCTTGTCGGATATTGTTTATTGTGAACGTGTTATCACCGTTGTGTCTTAATGAACAGTTGTACTTATTTCCTGTTCGGACTTTGTATGCGTGAGTTGGATATTAAAGTCATCCTTGAGTTCACGCTACCTCCTGCGCCTGGCTCTCTATAATCTATTCACGCCATCACAGAATATCCGACCGATCAAATGGAGTCAGCAGGAGCTAGTAATATGACCGGGGTAGTGGAGAGAGTGAGGGAGCACTCCACCATGCTCACCAGCCTAGGAGAGGCAATGGATCGGGTTCTCCAGGCTGTCCAGCGTTTGGAGCACAACCGACCAGACAGTGGAGCCTCACCGTTAGCGCATACGGTGCCATCTAACAGAGGTATCCACACTCCTCCACAACCTACCGGACGAATACACATTTCCCTTCCCCGGGAATACGACGGAACCGCCGCCCAGTGCCAGGGGTTCCTGCTTCAGTTAGAGCTGGCATTCAGCACTATATCCCCTCCTCCGTCGGACCGTGAGAAAGTATCTGCCCTCGTCTCCTGTCTAACTGGGAAAGCCCTGGAGTGGGCCAACGCAACTTGGAGAGAGGGAACAGCGTTGGACAACTTCGGGGAGTTCGCCCGCCACTTCCGAGCCGTTTTCGACCATCCACCAGAAGGAAGAGAGGCGGGTGAACGCCTTTTCCACTTACGACAGGGGACGAGGAGTGCACAGGATTTCGCGCTGGAGTTCCGGACGTTAGCGGCCGGGTCAGGGTGGAATGAGCGGGCCCTCATTGACCATTTCCGTTGCAGTTTGCACGAGGACGTCCGTCGAGAGCTAGCCTGCCGGGACGCCACGCTTAGTTTTGACCAGCTCGTGGATATGGCAATAAGACTGGACAATCTGCTGGCATCTCGCGGACGTCCAGTGGGGGGTCCGCTCTCACCACCCGTATCCACACCAGATCCAGTCCCAATGGAAATGGGTGGAACGGCCGTTCGGAATCGTCGCGGGAGTCGGGTCCAGTGTTCATCCTGTGGTCGCCATGGACATTCGGCGACGCGTTGTTTCCAGAGTACTGGGTATAGAGGCGGCAGGCAGGACACTCTGGCATCACCCCAGGTAACAGCGCACCACACTTACCCAGAGTCCTCTGTTACACACCTCTACATTCCAGTGTCATTTCCTGAATTTTGTGCTATTCCCCAGTGTAAGGCGCTAGTCGATTCAGGCGCAGCTGGGAATTTTATGGATAGTACTCTAGCTAGTAGATTAGGGATCCCGCTTACGCCCGTGTCCATCCCCATTCCCATTCAAGCGTTAGATAGTCGACCGTTAGGGTCTGGGTATGTTAAGGAGACCACAGGAGACATAGTAATGATCACCCAGGAGAATCATAAGGAAAAAATAAAATTCTTCATTATTGATTCTCCTGCATTCCCGGTGGTACTAGGACTGCCCTGGTTAAGTACTCACAATCCCACCTTTTTGTGGAAACAGAGGGCTCTAACGGGGTGGTCATCAGAGTGTCCGGGGAGGTGTGTAGGTGTTTCCGTTGGTGCAACCACGGTGGAGAGTCCAGAGAATGTCCCCACCGTGCGCATTCCCCCCGAATACCTAGATTTGGCTCAAGCCTTCTCTAAGAAAAAGGCTAATAAATTACCACCTCATCGCCCAGGGGATTGTGCGATAAACCTCAAGGTAGACGCTGTACTTCCCAGGAGTCATGTGTATCCCCTGTCGCAGGTAGAGACGGAGGCAATGGAAACATATGTCTCTGAGTCCCTACGACAGGGGTTCATACGGTCCTCTACTTCACCCGCCTCCTCGAGCTTCTTTTTTGTGAAGAAGAAGGATGGTGGTTTGCGCCCATGCATTGATTACCGCGCCCTCAACCAGATCACAGAAAGGTATAGTTACCCTCTACCTCTCATCTCATCGGTGATTGAATCAATGCATGGGGCGCGCTTCTTCACTAAACTAGATCTCAGGAGTGCATACAATTTGGTTCGTATCCGGGAGGGAGATGAGTGGAAAACGGCATTTAGTACCACTTCAGGTCACTATGAATATCTAGTCATGCCATACGGGTTGATGAATGCACCATCGGTCTTCCAATCTTTTGTTGACAATGTTTTCAGGGACATGTTCGGTTGCGGGGTGGTAGTATACATCGATGACATTCTGGTGTATTCCGCTACACGCGCCAAGCATGTTTCCCTAGTCCGTAAAGTACTTGGAAGACTGCTGGAGCATGACCTGTATGCCAAGGCAGAAAAATGTCTGTTTTTCCAACAGTCCGTTTCCTTCCTTGGATACCACATTACCACCTCCGGGGTGGAGATGGAGAGTGACCGCATTTTAGCCGTGCGTAATTGGCCGACTCCCACCACGGTTAAAGAGGTACAGCGGTTTTTAGGGTTTGCCAATTTCTACCGGAGGTTTATCCGAGGCTTTGGCAAGGTGGCGACTCCCATTACTTCACTGTTAAAGGGGGGTCCGTCCCGTCTGCGCTGGTGCGCTGCGGCGGACAGGGCATTCAGGCAGCTGAAGGCTCTTTTCACCGCGGCCCCGGTGCTGGCCCATCCGGATCCCTCTTTGCAGTTCATAGTAGAGGTGGACGCGTCCGAATCAGGGGTAGGAGCAGTCTTATCCCAACGATCGGGCACGCCACCTAAGCTCCGTCCCTGTGCCTTCTTCTCAAAGAAGCTCAGCCCGGCGGAGCAAAACTATGATGTAGGTGATCGGGAGTTGTTGGCTGTAGTCAAGGCTTTGACTGTGTGGAGACATTGGCTTGAGGGGGCTAAACACCCTTTCCTCATCTGGACTGACCACCGTAACCTGGAGTACATCCGGGCAGCAAGGAGGCTGAATCCTCGTCAGGCCAGGTGGGCCATGTTTTTCACACGTTTTCACTTCACCATCTCCTACATTCCAGGGACTAAGAACATTAAGGCAGACGCACTGTCTCGGCTGTACGACAAAGAGGAGAGGCCCATGGATGACACCCCCATACTACCGGCCTCCTGCATTATAGCGCCGGTGGTATGGGCGCTGGACGCGGACATTGAACAGGCATTGCACACAGAGCCAGCTCCACCGTCCTGTCCCGCTGGACGTCTGTACGTGCCGTCTGCTGTCCGTGACCGGCTCATCTATTGGGCCCACACGTCACCCTCCTCTGGTCATCCCGGTATCGGTCGGACAGTGCGCTGCCTTTCTGAGAAATATTGGTGGCCCACCTTGGCTAAGGATGTCAGGGTGTATGTCTCCTCCTGCTCGGTGTGCGCCCAGTGTAAGGCACCTAGACACCTTCCCAGAGGTAAATTACTTCCTTTACCTATTCCACAACGGCCATGGTCACATTTGTCAATAGACTTCATTACAGACCTTCCACCTTCTCAGGAGAACACCACAATCCTGGTCGTTGTGGATCGATTCTCCAAGTCCTGCCGCCTCTTGCCTCTGCCCGGTCTCCCCACGGCCCTGCAGACTGCGGAGGCCCTATTCACTCATGTCTTCCGGCACTACGGGGTACCAGAGGATATAGTGTCTGATCGGGGCCCCCAATTCACATCTAGGGTGTGGAAAGCATTTATGGAACACCTGGGGGTCTCCGTCAGCCTTACCTCTGGGTTTCACCCCGAATCTAACGGGCAGGTGGAGAGGGTAAATCAGGATATAGGTAGGTTCTTAAGGTCCTACTGCCAGGACCGGCCGGGGGAGTGGTCGACGTACCTGCCATGGGCTGAAATGGCACAGAATTCCCTCCGTCACTCCTCTACCAACCTAACCCCATTTCAGTGTGTGTTAGGTTACCAGCCGGTTCTGGCACCGTGGCATCGGAGCCAGACCGAAGCCCCTGCGGTGGATGAGTGGTTCCGTCATGCGGAGGCGACATGGGAAGCTGCCCATGTTCATCTCCAGCGGGCAGTATGTCGACACAAAATAGGCGCGGACCGTCACCGCAGTGAGGCCCCAGTATACACACCGGGTGATCGGGTCTGGCTCTCGACCCGGAACCTACCTCTCCGCCTGCCATGCCGGAAGCTGAGCCCGCGGTTTGCAGGGCCATTCAAAGTCCTGAGGAGAGTAAACGAAGTTACTTACAGGTTAAAACTCCCTCCCGATTACCGTATTAACCCATCGTTTCATGTGTCTCTCCTCAGGCCGGTGGTGGCTGGTCCGCTCCAGGAGTCTGAGGTGCGGGAGGTCCCCCCACCCCCGTTGGACATCGAAGGGGTCCCGGCGTACTCCGTTCGTTCCATCTTGGATTCGAGACGTCGGGCGGGGGGCCTTCAGTACCTCGTGGAGTGGGAGGGGTATGGCCCGGAGGAGAGGTGCTGGGTGCCGAGGGGGGATGTTCTCGACCATTCCCTATTACGGGACTTCCACCGTCGCCGCCCAGAGCGCCCGGCGCCTCGCCGTCCGGGCCGTCCCCAAAGCCGGTGTCGGAACGCAGCTGGAGCTGCGCGTCAAGGGGGGGGTACTGTCACGACTCCTGCCGAAGTTGCCTCTACCCCTTGTTCGGGCATGCTTCGGCGATCGTCGTCACCGGCTTTCTAGCCACTGCCGCTCTCTCACTCATTATTCCATTTGTCATGTCTTGTCATTACGCACACCTGGTTCTCATTTCCCCTCATTACTTCATGTATATATGTTCCCTCTGTTCCCTCATGTCCTTGTCGGATATTGTTTATTGTGAACGTGTTATCACCGTTGTGTCTTAATGAACAGTTGTACTTATTTCCTGTTCGGACTTTGTATGCGTGAGTTGGATATTAAAGTCATCCTTGAGTTCACGCTACCTCCTGCGCCTGGCTCTCTATAATCTATTCACGCCATCACAACCCCCTTCAGCTCAGCTGAATACAGAGAGGCAGGCGAATGAAGGCAGTGGCCCAGTAAAAACCCAGCAGGGGGAGGGCTAAAGAGAGGAGGAGGGACATTATACTGTGGAAGTCACTGGATACTGGGAGTATGGGGGATTTATATAGAAAGTGTATTAAATTGTCTTGAATTGGATTGTCAGTTAGGGTCTGAGTGGGTATGTTTACTGTAAGCTCTGCACCTGCTCCTTCATAGGTCCAAAGCCAAAGCTATATGTTTCAACACCACTCTGGTTGTAAACTGCAGTAACCTTGTGAGCCTTCCTTTCAGGTAACAAGTGTCAACCAGAACCCATGCACTCATTAATATTATGAGGAGCCTACAATGATGATTTGTCGACAACTGTCAATCTAACCACCTCAACTTACTCACACCAAAAGTACTGTACTTATGTAAATAGAAAGAAAAAGCATACTTTGCTTTCAATGTGTATATTATCTACTGCAAACAGAAAGCATCCACCTCCTTATGCCTCTCCAGTCTCTCTACCAACCTCTAGATACACCAACCAGAATGTGTCTATCTCTACCAACCTCTAGATAAACCAACCAGACTGTGTCTATCTCTACCTCTAGATACACCAACCAGACTGTGTCTATCTCAACCTCTAGATACACCAACCAGACTGTGTCTATCTCAACCTCTAGATACACCAACCAGACTGTGTCTATCTCAACCTCTAGATACACCAACCAGACTGTGTCTATCTCAACCTCTAGATACACCAACCAGACTGTGTCTATCTCAACCTCTAGATACACCAACCAGACTGTGTCTATCTCAACCTCTAGATACACCAACCAGACTGTGTCTATCTCAACCTCTAGATACACCAACCAGACTGTGTCTATCTCAACCTCTAGATACACCAACCAGACTGTGTCTATCTCAACCTCTAGATACACCAACCAGACTGTGTCTATCTCAACCTCTAGATACACCAACCAGACTGTGTCTATCTCAACCTCTAGATACACCAACCAGACTGTGTCTATCTCAACCTCTAGATACACCAGCCAGACTTTGTCTATCTCAACCTCTAGATACACCAGCCAGACTTTGTCTATCTCAACCTCTAGATACACCAACCAGACTGTGTCTATCTCAACCTCTAGATACACCAACCAGACTGTGTCTATATATACCTCTAGATACACCAGCCAGACTGTGTCTATCTCAACCTCTAGATACACCAGCCAGACTGTGTCTATCTCAACCTCTAGATACACCAGCCAGACTGGCTCTTTTACACAGAGGGTGTTCAGGTTGAAGATTCATGGTGCTTATTATGTTCTTCTCTGAATACTTGTTTAGTCTTCTCAATAAGAAATACAAAGTTAATACAATCATTTGAGTACATAGTGTTGATTTATAATGCAATGTTTTGTATTTAATAGGGTGGCAGGTAGCCTAGTGGTTAAGAGCATTGGGCCAGTAACCAGAAGGTTGCTAGTTTGAATCTCTGAGAGGACTAGGTGAGAAGTTGGTCAATGTGCCATTGAGCAGAGCACTTAACCCTAATGGCTCCTGTAAGTCATTCTTGATAAGAGTGTCTGTATGTAATATATTGTAATATATTCCTAAAAGTAAGAATGTGCTTGGTGAATATTGGAAGCTCTGCACAGAGACAGCACCATTTAAGGCTTTGTAGATCAATAGTTGTATTATTTAAAAATATATATTTTATAATATAACTATTATCTTTTATAAAAGCATTTCCTCCTCTCTTTGAGGTCTAGAAGTTCCAAATTGTTGTTGCATTTTTTTCAGTCCTTTTTATTCATAAATACATGAATATAGCTTTATAAGCTAACCAACTAAGCCTTATAATCTCTCTCAACTTCTCTATTGTTATAAAGTTCACTCATTTTATTTGAATAGTATAAAGACAACTAGTCCATATTAAAGCTGGTATAAAATGTCCAGTTATATCAGTCATCAGAGTTGTCCCTTATTGATGTGGGAGAGGGATAACCAGACAGGGACAGACAGTGAGGTCTCTGGACGGAGTTACCAAAGTAACGGTCTATTTGGAAATATACCGTGTTGCGTAAAATAGATGAAAAATGAATCAAATAATAATTGAGTAATCAGTTGTTAGTGTTTATCTTATGAATATACGGTACCTATAATATCCCTTCCTTTGTTGTTTAGTTTAGAGGGCGGGACTGAAACTGAAATGAACAAGGCGCGGCCAAGAATCCCCTTCACACGTGCAGACAAAGAGCGCCAACAACACAACACAAATATGCACTTTTAAACTTTTTCAAACCCAACGACGACTTCCACGAACATAGGAAATGCAAAGGTACGCGGGTTTAAAGTGAATGTTACGCTATGTGTTGTATTTGATTACATTTTTGTAGATTTAATTTCAATAGAAAGTTGCTGAGAGTTGGTGCGTCAGCTCGCAAAGTTGAGAGCACAAAGCGGAGAGGAGCGTTCCTTTGTCTGGTGCAGCGCAGAGGCTGGAGAGCGAGACATGGATGCTTTCAAATGTACGTATATTCTTCCTAAATAACTCGTACATTATTAAACCATATACGCAAAATGAATCAACGTTTGTAGATGTTTCGTGGTGTTTATCTCAAGGGATGGGTTGAAGAGACAAAGCTGTCAAAAGTTGGATGGTGAGGGAAGTTGGCAGAGAATTACGCGTGACGACGAACTTTCTTTTACTTAATACATTTAGGGATAAAATACACTTTTGAATACAAATTCGTAGGCCTAATCATATAAATAATTACATTGTGAAGTTGAGAGTGATATGAACACTTTTTGTGAAGAATTAAGAACAATACAACCAGGTGCAACATGTGTGGTTTGATTTAGACAATATAACAACTGAAATAAGACTACATGGAGGATTGTGGAGTGTTCCGTTATGATTCCAGAACGTATAAAGGCGGATAAAGTCCTGCTTGTGGTTTGAGCAACAGGTATAAGTCAGAGCACAGTGAGTCGGTGTAGACTCTGTTACATCCCTTTGTTCTGGTTCATACGACTTAAAGGAGCGAATACAAGAATGCAAAAAGAAAGTAGAAAACAGAAGCCTATTTGACTTTAGAAAAGTGATAAACTTTTGTAAAATAGACACATTTATGAATGAAAATGTATACGAATGTCTCTCGTTGTAGAACATCCATAGAATAGATATAAATATAAATATGTTTTATCATATTGGGTTCTTCAAAACATGCTTTGATCTTCTAGTCTAAATTAATGCTTTACACCCCAAGCTGCAAAACGAATATTCCAACAAGCTTTTTGTGAAACCATGCAAACTTTTGTTCCAATTCGATGGGAATAGAATGCCCAGGTTACACATCTTTAACATGTGTTCGTTAATCTACACTCATTAGAAAACACTGAATAACCTTTTAAAATAACTTTGAATTGAACTTGTTGAGGATTATCTAATTAAATACGAACTGATTTGTAGTTGCATTCGCTTTATCGACCTCTTTGCTGGACTGTACAACTTGTCAATGTTCATCACAAACTTTCTATCGCCTCAAACTCTCTTCTTTGCCCAAACTGTGACTAATACAGAAGCCCTCTATAACTTATATTTTCCTCTGCTATCCTCAGGTGGGTTGAAACCTGTTTTATTTGAAAACCTTTTTTTCGGGAGGTCTAAATTGGAAAAGTACATTGGAGCCGAACCTTCACAACAGGATATTAGCTGCAGGTCCTTTGAATAACCATCTACACTGTGGTGGATTTACCGGTGACATTTACCGGAGTACTTGTGGAATTCTGAAACTTTGGAAATGGATTATATCTGCCGGCGCACGTCACAACAAAGGCTCTCCAAATTGGATAGGCGTCTCATCGGACCCTGAAGGACAACATGGTAGGTTCCCCGCTTCCACAGCGATTTCATCAGGGAAGACTTGTGAAGTGACGCTTGTTCCCAACTTGGTGCACCACATTTATTATAAAACTAAGTTGCATTTACAGTGTGTATTTCAGAGTTACAGTGTGTATTTCAGAGTTGCAGTGTGTATTTCAGAGTTGCAGTGTGTATTTCAGAGTTGCAGTGTGTATTTCAGAGTTGAAGTGTGTTTCAGAATTGAAGTGCGTATTTCAGAGTTGCAGTGCGTATTTCAGAATTGAAGTGCGTATTTCAGAGTTGCAGTGCGTATTTCAGAATTGAAGTGCGTATTTCAGAGTTGCAGTGCGTATTTCAGAGTTGAAGTGTGTATTTCAGAGTTGAAGTGCGTATTTCAGAGTTGCAGTGCGTATTTCAGAATTGAAGTGCGTATTTCAGAGTTGCAGTGCGTATTTCAGAGTTGAAGTGTGTATTTCAGAGTTGAAGTGTGTATTTCAGAGTTGAAGTGTGTATTTCAGAATTGAAGTGCGTATTTCAGAATTGAAGTGCGTATTTCAGAGTTGCAGTGCGTATTTCAGAATTGAAGTGCGTATTTCAGAGTTGCAGTGCGTATTTCAGAGTTGAAGTGTGTATTTCAGAGTTGAAGTGCGTATTTCAGAGTTGCAGTGCGTATTTCAGAATTGAAGTGCGTATTTCAGAGTTGCAGTGCGTATTTCAGAGTTGAAGTGTGTATTTCAGAGTTGAAGTGTGTATTTCAGAGTTGAAGTGTGTATTTCAGAATTGAAGTGCGTATTTCAGAATTGAAGTGCGTATTTCAGAGTTGAAGTGCGTATTTCAGAGTTGCAAGGCGTATTTCAGAGTTGAAGTGCATATTTCAGAGTTGCAAGGCGTATTTCAGAGTTACAGTGCATCAATTTGTGTAGTTGGTTTAGGCCTGGTGGTGTTTAGAATGTTATTACCTAGTTTAAGTCTTAGGCGACAGCATGGATTTTATTGAATGATTTATTTATTTATTTTCTATTCAAATTGCGTAGTTAATTTGATAAAGTTAAAATTTGTTTTCAAACCAGTGTGTTGTCTGTATTTTTAATGCCACGTGAAGGCCAGTTAAATGATTAGCCGTGAACTATATTTTTCAGCAAGGCTGAAGCTGGACAGCGTCCCTGAAATGTGGGGGGAGGAGAGATTGAACGGTGACAGCTCATTGAGGGCCTTGTGTATGATTAAATCAACTGATTCACACGCGTCTGTTCATATTGCTGCTATTTATAGATTACGTTTTACATGTATTATCCACTAAAGTTTTGAAAGACAAATCGCCTGGAGAAAGAAAGAGAGAGAGGGAGAAGTTACCTCACTATACAACCCTCGTCCCCAATGATGTCATTGAGAGCCAATGAGAAAGCGCGAGGGGGGCTCTTCTCGGCATCCAGGCACAGCCCCCGCCCCTACCGCACGCATGGAACCACACATGGCCATAGTAGTAGGCAGCAGCATCACATTTTTACCGCGCTGCATTGCGATAAAGAAAGAGAATAGGCTACACGAAGCTATTGCCGTTGCAGCTTCTGCCTGTAGTAAACATCGAAGGGGATGTTTGTCCTTTATTAGATTCAATTAAATCGATAGCATTTTTGAAAAGGCCTATGATTAACATTTATTTTGAACATTTTTGTGTTTTTAGTGAATTGGATCCTCTATCCCAGTCAATACAAATGATCAAATTAGCTATTTCAAAATAACCTTATGTTATCCTTTGGTGATGGTTTTTCCAGCCATGTCAGGAGACAGTCACAGAGTACACTGCAGACTGCAGAGTAGCTCACAGTGGAGTAGAGGCCATCTTACCTCACCTCATACAATGGGCTGTGCCTTAGCATCTCTTTCTCTGTCTCTCTGTCTGTCTCTCTCTCTCTCTGTCTGTCTCTCTCTCTCCTCTACTTTATAACAGTTATATATATAGAATACTGACAGGGTATAGCGTATATAGTCATGCACATTAGAGACAGCATTACCAATAGTTGTGACAGCTACTACCTCTGAGAGCAGAGTGAATCTCTGTGGTCTGTAAAACACATCAGGCTTAGTTTTCCTTCTGTGTGCCTGTGGTAAGGAGATAACTGCGTTTGTGTATGTTTGTGTGTGTGTGCCTGTGTGTGTACGTGTGTGCCTGTCCTGTGTGTGTATGTGTGAGTATGCTAGAATGTCTCCACACACACACACACACACACACACACACACACACACACACACACACACACACACACACACACACACACACACACACACACACACACACACACACACACACACACACACACACACACACACACACACACACACATGCCTGTTTGTAAGGGTAATTTACTGAGGCTTTAAATATGCCTGGCTCTATCTCCAGTGATAATCCATGGATAGACTCAGGGTTTATCAAGTAAAATCTGATATTATCTGTCCAGAGAATAAGTCCTGGCTAACTGAGAGTTTATCTGGCTAGGCTGACCTGTTCACTGAGTTGGGCTGGATGGGATCTACCAGGTGTGATTATTACGCACACAAACAGACGCACACACACATGCACACGCATGCACACACTCTGACAAGGCATATTAAGTCAAATGAGGTTGACTGTGTAACATTTTATCTGTTGTCTGACTGACAGGTTGAGACTGAAGCAGTTTTATTGAACCATTATTTCATCAGGAAGCTGGGGAGATTATCTTATCATAGTGTATCATGAACTAAAATGCAGAATGTGTGAAGTAAGTTCTAGGCCTGTTTACTGAAGATATTACAGTCTTTGTTGATGGTGCAGTAATGTGATAAAACCTCACAACTCTTAGTACAGAACTCCAAACTCATCACACTTGTAACACAGCCAGTCTTTCATTCAAAACTTGCCACTGTGTATTAATTTGGATTGTAAACATCTCTCATCACACAATTATTGATTCAAAATGTAAGTTTCTCGTGAAATGTCTTGAGAACATATGGTTTAATCACCAAAACACAACATAATGATATCTTTTCAGTCTTTTCGTTTTAACTACCAGTGAATCCAATAATAAACAATGCAAGATACATGCTTCAAATAGCCCTTAAATGTGCTGAAAGTAATATGCTACAGTACTGTAAAAAACAGATTACACAGTTTTCACATTAGCCAATACACTTACATCACCCAACATTTACTGACTATCATTTCCATAATATCTATCTTATGTGTAATCAAGTTTGGTCTCCACAAAGTTTGCTGCTTCAGTGTTCTTAGATCTTTATGTCAGTAGTTACTATGGTACACTGAAGTATAATTACAAGTATTCCATAAGTGTCAAAGGCTTTCATTGACAATGACATTCAGTTTATGCAAAGAATCAATATTTGCAGTGTTGACCCTTCTTTTTCAAGACCTCTGCAATCCGCCCTGGCATGCTGTCAATTAACTTCTGGGCCACATCCTGACTGATGGCAGGCCATTCTTGCATAATCAATGCTTGGAGTTTGTCAGACGTTGTGGGTTTTTGTTTGTCCACCCACCTCTTGAGAATCGACCACAAGTTCTCAATGGGATTAAGGTCTGGGGAGTTTCCTGGCCATGGACCCAAAATGTCGATGTTTTGTTCCCCGAGCCACTTAGTTATCACTTTTGCCTTTTGGCAAGGTGTTCCATTATGCTGGAAAAGGCATTGGTCGTCACCAAACTGTTGGATGGTTGGGAGAAGTTTCTCTCGGAGGATGTGTTGGTACCATTCTTTATTCATGGCTGTGTTCTTAGGCAACATTTTGAGTTAGCCCACTCCCTTGGCTGAGAAGCAACCCCACACATGAATGGTCTGAGGATGCTTTACTGTTGGCATGACACAGGACTGATGGTAGCGCTCACCTTGTCTTCTCCGGACAAGGTGTTTTCCGGATGGCCCAAACAATCGGAAAGGGGATTCATCAGAGAAAATGACTCTACCCCAGTCCTCAGCAGTCCAATCCCTGTACCTTTTGCAGAATATCAGTCTGTCCCTGATGTTTTTCCTGGAGAGAAGGGGCTTCTTTGCTGCCCTTCTTGACACCAGGCCATCCTCCAAAAGTCTTCGCCTCACTGTGCGTGCAGATGCACTCACACCTGCCTGCTGCCATTCCTGAGCAAGCTCTGCACTGGTGGTATCCTGATCCCACAGCTGAATCAACTTTAGGAGACGGTCCTGGCGCTTGCTGGACATTCTTGGGCGCCCTGACGCCTTCTTCACAACAATTGAACCTCTCTCCTTGAAGTTCTTGATGATCTGATAAATGGTTGATTTAGGTGCAATCTTACCAGCAGCAATATCCTTGCCTGTGAAGCCATTTTTGTGCAAAGCAATGATGACGGCACGTGTTTCCTTGCAGGTAACCATGGTTGACAGAGGAAGAACAATGATTTCAAGCACCACCCTCCTTATAAATCTTCCAGTCTGTTATTCTGACTCAATCAGCATGACAGAGTGATCTCCAGCCTTGTCCTCGTCAACACTCTCACCTGTGTTAATGAGACAATCACTGACATGATGGCAGCTGGTCCTTTTGTGGCAGGGCTGAAATGCAGTGGAAATGTTTTTTGGGGATTAAGTAAATTTTCATGGCAAAGAGGGACTTTGCAATTAATTGCAATTCATCTGATCACTCTTCATGACATTCTGGAGTATATGCAAATTGCCATCATCAACACTGAGGCAGCAAACTTTGTGGAGACCAATACTTGTGTCATTCTCAAAACATTTGGCCATGACTGTTCAGTATGTTAGTTCAAGAGGGTTAGAGCAGAGCACCATGCCTACAGTATGTTAGTTCAAGAGGGTTAGAGCAGAGCACCATACCTACAGTATGTTAGTTCAAGAGGGTTAGAGCAGAGCACCATACCTACAGTATGTTAGTTCAAGAGGGTTAGAGCAGAGCACCATACCTACAGTATGTTAGTTCAAGAGGGTTAGAGCAGAGCACCATGCCTACAGTATGTTAGTTCAAGAGGGTTAGAGCAGAGCACCATACCTACAGTATGTTAGTTCAAGAGGGTTAGAGCAGAGCACCATGCCTACAGTATGTTAGTTCAAGAGGGTTAGAGCAGAGCACCATACCTACAGTATGTTAGTTCAAGAGGGTTTGAGCAGAGCACCATACCTACAGTATGTTAGTTCAAGAGGGTTAGAGCAGAGCACCATGCCTACAGTATGTTAGTTCAAGAGGGTTAGAGCAGAGCACCATACCTACAGTATGTTAGTTCAAGAGGGTTAGACCAGAGCACCATACCTACAGTATGTTAGTTCAAGAGGGTTAGAGCAGAGCACCATACCTACAGTATGTTAGTTCAAGAGGGTTAGAGCAGAGCACCATACCTACAGTATGTTAGTTCAAGAGGGTTAGAGCAGAGCACCATACCTACAGTATGTTAGTTCAAGAGGGTTAGAGCAGAGCACCATGCCTACAGTATGTTAGTTTAAGAGGGTTAGAGCAGAGCACCATACCTACAGTATGTTAGTTCAAGAGGGTTAGAGCAGAGCACCATACCTACAGTATGTTAGTTCAAGAGGGTTAGAGCAGAGCACCATACCTACAGTATGTTAGTTCAAGAGGGTTAGAGCAGAGCACCATACCTACAGTATGTTAGTTCAAGAGGGTTAGAGCAGAGCACCATACCTACAGTATGTTAGTTCAAGAGGGTTAGAGCAGAGCACCATACCTACAGTATGTTAGTTCAAGAGGGTTAGAGCAGAGCACCATACCTACAGTATGTTGTTCAAGAGGGTTAGAGCAGAGCACCATACCTACAGTATGTTAGTTCAAGAGGGTTAGAGCAGAGCACCATACCTACAGTATGTTAGTTCAAGAGGGTTAGAGCAGAGCACCATACCTACAGTATGTTAGTTCAAGAGGGTTAGAGCAGAGCACCATACCTACAGTATGTTAGTTCAAGAGGGTTAGAGCAGAGCACCATACCTACAGTATGTTAGTTCAAGAGGGTTAGAGCAGAGCACCATACCTACAGTATGTTAGTTCAAGAGGGTTAGAGCAGAGCACCATACCTACAGTATGTTAGTTCAAGAGGGTTAGAGCAGAGCACCATACCTACAGTATGTTAGTTCAAGAGGGTTAGAGCAGAGCACCATACCTACAGTATGTTAGTTCAAGAGGGTTAGAGCAGAGCACCATGCCTACAGTATGTTAGTTCAAGAGGGTTAGAGCAGAGCACCATACCTACAGTATGTTAGTTCAAGAGGGTTAGAGCAGAGCACCATACCTACAGTATGTTAGTTCAAGAGGGTTAGAGCAGAGCACCATACCTACAGTATGTTAGTTCAAGAGGGTTAGAGCAGAGCACCATACCTACAGTATGTTAGTTCAAGAGGGTTAGAGCAGAGCACCATGCCTACAGTATGTTAGTTCAAGAGGGTTAGAGCAGAGCACCATACCTACAGTATGTTAGTTCAAGAGGGTTAGAGCAGAGCACCATACCTACAGTATGTTAGTTCAAGAGGGTTAGAGCAGAGCACCATACCTACAGTATGTTAGTTCAAGAGGGTTTGAGCAGAGCACCATACCTACAGTATGTTAGTTCAAGAGGGTTAGAGCAGAGCACCATACCTACAGTATGTTAGTTCAAGAGGGTTTGAGCAGAGCACCATACCTACAGTATGTTAGTTCAAGAGGGTTTGAGCAGAGCACCATACCTACAGTATGTTAGTTCAAGAGGGTTAGAGCAGAGCACCATACCTACAGTATGTTAGTTCAAGAGGGTTAGAGCAGAGCACCATGCCTACAGTATGTTAGTTCAAGAGGGTTAGAGCAGAGCACCATACCTACAGTATGTTAGTTCAAGAGGGTTAGAGCAGAGCACCATACCTACAGTATGTTAGTTCAAGAGGGTTAGAGCAGAGCACCATACCTACAGTATGTTAGTTCAAGAGGGTTAGAGCAGAGCACCATGCCTACAGTATGTTAGTTCAAGAGGGTTAGAGCAGAGCACCATACCTACAGTATGTTAGTTCAAGAGGGTTAGAGCAGAGCACCATACCTACAGTATGTTAGTTCAAGAGGGTTAGAGCAGAGCACCATACCTACAGTATGTTAGTTCAAGAGGGTTAGAGCAGAGCACCATACCTACAGTATGTTAGTTCAAGAGGGTTAGAGCAGAGCACCATACCTACAGTATGTTAGTTCAAGAGGGTTAGAGCAGAGCACCATACCTACAGTATGTTAGTTCAAGAGGGTTAGAGCAGAGCACCATACCTACAGTATGTTAGTTCAAGAGGGTTAGAGCAGAGCACCATACCTACAGTATGTTAGTTCAAGAGGGTTAGAGCAGAGCACCATACCTACAGTATGTTAGTTCAAGAGGGTTAGAGCAGAGCACCATACCTACAGTATGTTAGTTCAAGAGGGTTAGAGCAGAGCACCATACCTACAGTATGTTAGTTCAAGAGGGTTAGAGCAGAGCACCATGCCTACAGTATGTTAGTTCAAGAGGGTTAGAGCAGAGCACCATGCCTACAGTATGTTAGTTCAAGAGGGTTAGAGCAGAGCACCATACCTACAGTATGTTAGTTCAAGAGGGTTAGAGCAGAGCACCATACCTACAGTATGTTAGTTCAAGAGGGTTAGAGCAGAGCACCATGCCTACAGTATGTTAGTTCAAGAGGGTTAGAGCAGAGCACCATACCTACAGTATGTTAGTTCAAGAGGGTTAGAGCAGAGCACCATACCTACAGTATGTTAGTTCAAGAGGGTTAGAGCAGAGCACCATACCTACAGTATGTTAGTTCAAGAGGGTTAGAGCAGAGCACCATACCTACAGTATGTTAGTTCAAGAGGGTTAGAGCAGAGCACCATGCCTACAGTATGTTAGTTCAAGAGGGTTAGAGCAGAGCACCATACCTACAGTATGTTAGTTCAAGAGGGTTAGAGCAGAGCACCATACCTACAGTATGTTAGTTCAAGAGGGTTAGAGCAGAGCACCATACCTACAGTATGTTAGTTCAAGAGGGTTAGAGCAGAGCACCATACCTACAGTATGTTAGTTCAAGAGGGTTAGAGCAGAGCACCATACCTACAGTATGTTAGTTCAAGAGGGTTAGAGCAGAGCACCATACCTACAGTATGTTAGTTCAAGAGGGTTAGAGCAGAGCACCATACCTACAGTATGTTAGTTCAAGAGGGTTAGAGCAGAGCACCATACCTACAGTATGTTAGTTCAAGAGGGTTAGAGCAGAGCACCATACCTACAGTATGTTAGTTCAAGAGGGTTAGAGCAGAGCACAATACCTACAGTATGTTAGTTCAAGAGGGTTAGAGCAGAGCACCATACCTACAGTATGTTAGTTCAAGAGGGTTAGAGCAGAGCACCATACCTACAGTATGTTAGTTCAAGAGGGTTAGAGCAGAGCACCATGCCTACAGTATGTTAGTTCAAGAGGGTTAGAGCAGAGCACCATACCTACAGTATGTTAGTTCAAGAGGGTTAGAGCAGAGCACCATACCTACAGTATGTTAGTTCAAGAGGGTTAGAGCAGAGCACCATGCCTACAGTATGTTAGTTCAAGAGGGTTAGAGCAGAGCACCATACCTTTATTGATAAGGTGCAGTCTATTAGATCAAATATTCTGCGTGGACCACACTTTCTTGTAGACTGTATTCATTCACCTAGGCCTATTACCATTGAGTCTTTTAAACCAATCAGCCTCCTTGATTTGCTAAACTTGACTAATAAAATGAATATGTCCTCTTGCCCACAGGATATAATACCATCCTCATTATTCTCAAAAGCACTTCCTGCCATTGGCCCAAGTATAGTAGCTATTGTCAATTCCTTACTGGCCACAGGCTGTGTCCCAACCTATTTTAAACATGCCACTATTCAACCTATAATAAAGAAGCCTAATTTGGACCCAACAGTTTTGAAGAACTATCGGCCAATTTCAAAGTTGCCATTGTTGTCCAAAATTCTCGAGAAAGTTGTGGCTAATCAACTTACAGCTGTTTTAGAGAATTTGGAGTTGTATGACAAATTTCAGTCAGGTTTTAGGAAGAGACACTCTACTGAGACCGCCTTGGTGAGAGTCTATAATGACCTTCATATGGCTTCGGATGCAGGTCTATGTTCAGTGTTGGTACTTCTAGACCTTAGTTCTGCCTTCAATACTGTGGACCACCATATCATGATTAGGAGATTACGTGAATGGGTGGGCGTATCGGGGGTGGCCCTAGATTGGTTTACTTCATATCTTTCAGATAGAAGCTTTGATGTCTATATTGGTGATTCCCACTCTGTATCATCACCCCTATTTTGTGGTGTTCCACAGGGTTCAGTGTTGGGTCCAATATTGTTTATTTTATATTTGTTGCCTCTGGGTCAGATCATTCGTGATTTTAACATTTCCTATCACTTTTACGCAGATGACATTCAGCTTCATTTTACCTTCCGGCAAAATGAGTCATCCAAACTTACAAGGCTCTTAGATTGTATAGACGCCATAAACAGCTGGATGGCTGAAAGTTTGTTGCAGCTGAACCCAGATAAGACGGAGGTTTTAATTGTAGCACCAGACAGCGCTATCCCTCTGATTATGCAGAACATTGGACCTTTGTCATCTGCGGTCCGGCCTAGTTTAAGGAACCTTGGGGTGACATTTGATAAATCCTTATCTTTTGAAACCCACATCAAATCACTGACCAAATCCTGTTTTTTCCACTTACGTAATATTAGTAAATTGAGGTCTGTGGTCTCTCACTCAGAACTGGAGATGCTCATTCATGCCTTCATTTCCTCCCGTATTGATTATTGTAACTCACTTTTCTCTTCACTTAACAAATCTGTTCTTCATCGACTGCAATCTATTCAAAATTCAGCTGCTAGATTACTTACTAGATCAAATAGGCGCACCCATATCACCCCGATACTCTGCTCCCTTCACTGGCTTCCTGTAACTTACAGGATCCAATTCAAAATTCTAACTATAACCTATAGGGCTTTACATGGCCAGGCCCCTGCTTATCTTGCTGACATAATTCATTTTCATACCCCTCTCCGGTCCCTCAGGTCTAATAACCAAAATCTGCTATCTACGCCACGCACTCGTTTAAAGACATGTGGGGATAGAGCCTTCGCCGCTATGGCACCCAGGTTATGGAATGCTTTGCCAACCAGTATTAGGTTTGCTGAGAATGTGGACAGTTTTAGGGGACAAGTGAAGACTCATTTGTTTAGGTTAGCTTTTGGGTAATCCCTGTCCTTATATATATATATCTCTGTCCTTTATATATTGATAATATTTTGTCTGTTTTATTTTATTTCTTTTAGCCTGTTTCTATTATGTTTTATTGTCTATTGTAAAGCGCTTTGTGACCTAGTCTGTGAAAGGCGCTGTATAAATAAATTTTACTTACTTACTTACTTACCTACAGTATGTTAGTTCAAGAGGGTTAGAGCAGAGCACCATACCTACAGTATGTTAGTTCAAGAGGGTTAGAGCAGAGCACCATACCTACAGTATGTTAGTTCAAGAGGGTTAGAGCAGAGCACCATACCTACAGTATGTTAGTTCAAGAGGGTTAGAGCAGAGCACCATACCTACAGTATGTTAGTTCAAGAGGGTTAGAGCAGAGCACCATACCTACAGTATGTTAGTTTAAGAGGGTTAGAGCAGAGCACCATACCTACAGTATGTTAGTTCAAGAGGGTTAGAGCAGAGCACCATACCTACAGTATGTTAGTTCAAGAGGGTTAGAGCAGAGCACCATACCTACAGTATGTTAGTTCAAGAGGGTTAGAGCAGAGCACCATACCTACAGTATGTTAGTTCAAGAGGGTTAGAGCAGAGCACCATACCTACAGTATGTTAGTTCAAGAGGGTTAGAGCAGAGCACCATACCTACAGTATGTTAGTTTAAGAGGGTTAGAGCAGAGCACCATACCTACAGTATGTTAGTTCAAGAGGGTTAGAGCAGAGCACCATACCTACAGTATGTTAGTTCAAGAGGGTTAGAGCAGAGCACCATACCTACAGTATGTTAGTTCAAGAGGGTTAGAGCAGAGCACCATACCTACAGTATGTTAGTTCAAGAGGGTTAGAGCAGAGCACCATACCTACAGTATGTTAGTTCAAGAGGGTTAGAGCAGAGCACCATACCTACAGTATGTTAGTTCAAGAGGGTTAGAGCAGAGCACCATACCTACAGTATGTTAGTTCAAGAGGGATAATATATGACTCATAATTATTTGATACTGTAACTAGTTTAATTGTCTCCAATAGAAGTGGGTTAATTTCCTTCAGTACTTATTATAATACATTGTGATTTAGTTTTCATGTCATTTTCCCACTGTGCTAGGTCTTCCTCAATCCATCACCTGACCAGGCTGTATTAACCATCACCTGACCAGGCTGTATTAACCATCACCTGACCAGGCTGTATTAACCATCACCTGACCAGTCTGTATTAACCATCACCTGACCAGTCTGTATTAACCATCACCTGACCAGGCTGTATTAACCATCACCTGACCAGGCTGTATTAACCATCACCTGACCAGGCTGTATTAACCATCACCTGACCAGGCTGTATTAACCATCACCTGACCAGGCTGTATTAACCATCACCTGACCAGTCTGTATTAACCATCACCTGACCAGGCTGTATTAACCATCACCTGACCAGTCTGTATTAACCATCACCTGACCAGTCTGTATTAACCATCACCTGACCAGGCTGTATTAACCATCACCTGACCAGGCTGTATTAACCATCACCTGACCAGGCTGTATTAACCATCACCTGACCAGGCTGTATTAACCATCACCTGACCAGTCTGTATTAACCATCACCTGACCAGGCTGTATTAACCATCACCTGACCAGGCTGTATTAACCATCACCTGACCAGTCTGTATTAACCATCACCTGACCAGGCTGTATTAACCATCACCTGACCAGGCTGTATTAACCATCACCTGACCAGGCTGTATTAACCATCACCTGACCAGGCTGTATTAACCATCACCTGACCAGGCTGTATTAACCATCACCTGACCAGTCTGTATTAACCATCACCTGACCAGGCTGTATTAACCATCACCTGACCAGGCTGTATTAACCATCACCTGACCAGGCTTTATTACAGTTTTTCTCGATTGCTAACACATCATTTGGTAGTGTAAGCCATCCTCAGGAAACCATTTATCCAGTTCCCAGCAGAAAGACCATGTACCCCAGTCTATAAACACTATTCACCATTTTTGCCATATTTCTCTGGTCCATTCACACTTCTTTACGAAAGTCTAAACACGCCTCTCACTTTAAGACACAACTGTCACCATGTTGTCATTTAGGAAACCCTGCCGTTCAATAAGTAAACTCAAACCAGCGCAATTCAAACACGCTTAACAAACAATTGTCCAGGTGTAAGCACTAACGACCAAAAATACTCAACAAGTAATCAGGAGATTGGAATGAATAAAAAAGGCAACAGGTAAGCTCCTGTGTTTCAGAATCATGATGCAATCATCAGAGAACGAGGCAGAGGAATGATAAGAATGAGAGGAGGAGGAGGAGGAGGGAGAGGGAGAGGGAGAGGGAGAGGAAGAGGGAGAGGGAGAGGGAGAGGGAGAGGAAGAGTGAAAAGGAGAGGGAGAAGGAGAAGGAGAGGCAGAGGCAGAGGCAGAGGCAGAGGCAGAGGCAGAGGCAGAGGCAGAGGGAGAGGGAGAGGGAGAAGGAGAAGGAGAGGGAGAGGGAGAGGGAGAGGGAGAAGGAGAAGGAGAGGGAGAAGGAGAGGGAGAGGGAGAAGAACAACAATCTCAAATGACAATACAAGAAAATGACATGAAGTTGAGGATTCATATTGTCAATAATGTGTGACTATGTCAAACACTGTTTGTTTGCAGAATTGAAAGACAACCAGTTGTTGGTGGTAGACCAAGCATTGTTTCTGAGGTCCAAGTCAACGCCATCGTGAACAAGGTTGTGGTAAACAACCTCATACGCCTCAGAGAAATCCAGGCAAGAATTATTGAAGAAAATGACATTTTCCAAAATATAGAGAGTCAGCATTTCAACAATTGATCACATTCTTCAGCGCAACCATATGCTCATGAAACAAGTGTACCGGGTTCCATTTGAGAGGAACTCAGAGAGAGTGAAAGAGCTGCGTTTCCAATATGTCCAGGTATGTGTTTACATGTATTCCATCATTTGTGTGTAAATATCAACTATTGTACTGTGTAGGCTACAGATAACTTACATGTTGTGATATAGTTTTCTTGTCTTACTGTAACAATACTGGATTGGCTGTATTGAAATGTAATGTAATCAAATCTCATACAGACAATACTCCAGCTTGATGCCAGTGACACCTTGCATGAGTTCATCTTTGTGGATGAGGCAGGATTCAACCTTATAAAGCGAAGACAACATTATTGGCCAACGTGCTCTCGTGGACGTCCCTGGCCAGCGTGGGGGTAATGTTACACTTTGTGCAGCCATCAGCAACCATGGACTCTTTCACCGCCATGCTACTCTTGGCCCATATAACACTCAACGTCTTCTGACTTTTCTGGATGGCCTACGGGAAGCTCTTTTCCAGCATGCCCAGAGAGAAGTGCAGCCTTGTTGTGTTGTTGTTTGGGACAACATAGGTTTCCACCATGCTGTTCTGGTCCGGAACTGGTTCATGAATGATCCAAGATTCACAAATGTGTTCCTCCCACCATACTCCCCTTTCCCCAAACCGATAGAGTAGTTCTTCTCAGCATGGCGGTGGAAGGTCTATGATAGAAATCACTATGTACTGAACAACCTTCTCCAAGCCATGCAGGAAGCTTGTGGGGACATTGCTGTGGAGTCCTGTCAGCAAACTATTGCTGTTATTCAAGCTCTTATAGCTTTGAGTATTCTGCCCCCAGTGGACAAAAGGCATCCTGCATGCCAGTGTGATAT
>CM042415.1:33519698-33667198 GCA_023634145.1 Thymallus thymallus | reverse complement strand
CTGTCTCCCACAGCCAGGGCAGTACGTCACCATGTTCTCTCTCCTGTCTCCCACACCCAGGGCAGTAAGTCACCATGTACTCTCTCCTGTCTCCCACACCACAGGTCCGTAAGAACGTGCGTCAGTATTTCCCTGTCCTCTCCTCCTGTGAAGCTTGGCTATGACGTAGTAACCTGGGCAGCTACTCAGCTGTCTATCTGCTACACCGTCATGCCCTTCCTACTGCTGGCAGTAGAACCGACCATGCAGTACTACAAGTAAACATACATTTACTTTTTCCTACAGGTCAAATGTGTCTGTTTGGCGATGATGGTTGTATGTAGCCTGGCCCCAGATCTGGATATGCTATCATGTCAACTTCTTGGCATGACAAGGAGTGTAATGTTAGCACAAACAGACTGGTACCCAGGCTAGGTCATATGTGGACAATGTATTAGCTCAGCGTTCTGTTACAGTATCTTGATACGCTTGGACACAATGTTCCTCAGTTGTCTTTGTGGAGGAAAAGTGTGTCAGCACTACCTCTTCTCTTACTCGGTCTGTCTTTGGTGTTTTGGTTTCTATAGCATTTCATCACAGCTTCTTTCACCCTGTAGGTCAATGTACTTTCACATTCACATCATCAGTATTCTGACTGTGATTGTACTGAGCCAGAACCACAAACCCAGAGGTAGCAGCAGCAGCAACGGCACCAAGCCTGGACCGTACCATCCTAATCCCCAGGCCCAGCCTCAGCTCCAGCCCTCCAACAACAACGTCAAAAGAAACTGAAGTGTCCCTCTGTGTGTGGAGGCAGCCAGAGAGCTGAATGGGCCCACTGGGGCAGACAAAGAAGTATCTGTGTGGCCACAACAAAGAGAGAGCTCAGAGGGGTTGAGGGACTGTGCCTGCTGGCTGGTCTGCCCTGCAACCCTGTGCTCCAAAGACATCCAATACTTCTGCTGCCTGGCTTCTACAAGGTTTACCAAGCAGAGGCCTCTGTCTGCTCTGCATGCCAAATCTCTGTTCTTTCTTTCAAAGTGTGCACTTGTTCACTTCCCTTCATGGATCTGAAAGGAAAGGACTGGAACTCCATCTAGTCGAGCCCATAAATTCACCAATCCAACACTTTTAATTAAATGTGTGGGAAGGAGTGCACAAGTGAGAAAGTAAACTTCAGGAGAAAGGACAGAGAATTGGTCACATTCAGAGAGAGAGCGAGAGTTAGAGCGAGCTAGAGGAAAGAGAGCAAGCTAGAGCTTCCAGGTCCTTGAATTAGATGTGGCTGGCCCATTTCTGGTCACTAGATGGGATCTCAAACATGTTCATACCCTTATGAGTTAGTTAGATGTTAATGGAGTCTGTTTATTGTTGTATGAGTGCAGGAAACGTTATCCTTCAGGATGGCAGGTAGCCTCGAGGTTAGAGCGCTGGGCCAGTAACCGAAAAACTGTTGGTTTGAATACCGTAGCCAACAAGATGAAAAATCTGTCGCACTTAACCCTAATTGTTCCTGGGGCGCAGTACAATGGCGCCCTGGCCATGACCCCACTCCCTGCGGGTGTCTCAGGGATAATTGGGATACGCAAGAAACATTTCCATTACACCCTGTGTAACAAGACGAATATAATCACCTCCCAATCCTTTCTGAAGTTACGTCCCAAATGGCACCATTTATAGTGTAGGCCCTGGTCCATATGGGCCCTGGTCAAAAGTAGTGCACTGTATAGAGAATAGGTGCCATTTGGGACAGAGTTATGAGGCTCTTATTAGGAGTTGTTTGAATAGTTTAATACTGATGTTCATCAGGCCTCCTAATATTAATTTACTTTGTCTCTATGTATTTGAGAGGATGGACAGGAAGTTGAGATTCAGCAAGTTGTCCATTTTAATTTTGTATTAACTTTAAAATAAGTCCTACAGTCTCAGATGAGGTGCAGGCTGCACCAATGACTTCTGAGGAAAGTGTTTCATTGCGTTCCAAATGGCACCCTATTGCCAATATAGTGCACTACTTTTTAACAGAGCCTTATGGGGACGCACCCTTAGACTTGGTTTCAGGGATGATGTGCAATTCTTCTATTCCGCAGAAGGTCCAATATCTTTGCCTTTTAAAGTGCTGAAGCAGCTGAACCATTTTAAGTGCTGAAGTAGCTGAACCATTTAAAGTGCTGAAGCAGCTGAACCATTTAAAGTGCTGAAGCAGCTGAACCATTTTAATTGCTGAAGGAGCTGAACCATTTAAAGTGCTGAAGTAGCTGAACCATTTTAAGTGCTGAAGCAGCTGAACCATTTTAAGTGCTGAAGGAGCTGAACCATTTAAAGTGCTGAAGCAGCTGAACCATTTTAAGTGCTGAAGAAGCTGAACCATTTAAAGTGCTGAAGTAGCTGAACCATTTTAAGTGCTGAAGGAACTGAACCATTTTAAGTGCTGATGGAGCTGAACCATTTAAAGTGCTGAAGGAGCTGAACCATTTTAAGTGCTGAAGCAGCTGAACCATTTTAGGTGCTGAAGGAGCTGAACCACTAATGATGCTAACATATAGTAAAGAGAGTGCATGGACACACACTACAATACTAGTCTGGATCCCATAAGCTGTTGAATAGTTTTTTTTGCACCCAGATGGTTTGAATTTGTCTGTTTTATAATTCCAACAATCAAGTTATTAACCAGTATTAATAAATAAAGAAATTAAATGATCAATGTGTGTCTGGAATAATACTGTCAAACTGCAACGTCCGTAGCATAATGTTCAATATGGAGACACAGCAACACAATGGCAATAAGACCAGTTGTATGTATCTACAATGTGCCCATATGACAGGGGAGATAGTAGCTGATACAGGTCTTAAAGACCAACTGAGACAGACAGCAACATACTGTACCAGATACCCATCCTCAGATAACTATAATCCTTCCTCGCCTCGCCCACAGAAAAGCTGCTTCTGTCTCATTCCAGGTGATCTTCATCTCTGGAGGCTAATGGAACTGAAGGGGTTATTTGGTGTTAAGAGCTGAATACTTTTTGTGTGGTCAGAATGTATACATGTAAACCTTCTGACTAAGACGTTCTAAGGGGGTATTATTAGGTTCTGGCTAAGACGTCCTAAGGGGGTATTATCAGGTTCTGGCTAAGACGTCCTAAAGGGGGTATTATTAGGTTCTGGCTAAGACGTCCTAAAGGGGGTATTATTAGGTTCTGGCTAAGAGGTCCTAAGGGGGTATTATCAGGTTCTGGCTAAGAGGTCCTAAGGGGGTATTATTAGGTTAATTTTACTCAATGAGCTGACCTAAAATGTGTCATGAAATACAACTACAATGAGTTAGCCACCACCCATCTACAATGTCTATGCAGATATGAACCATTGTCATAATAGTTCTGAGAGAAAACCAAATTGTTACAATGGACTCTGAATGCCCCATGATAATAAAAACTTGTGATAGTGACATTGAAGACAGCAGGGGGCGCTATCAAACAGACTACTGCACATTATAATCTGGAGTTAGATCAAATGGTGTGATACTTCATGCATCGGATCTGTGGCCAACCCTCCTGGGGAGTTAACCTCCTCCTGGGGAGTTAACCTCCTCCTGGGGAGTTAACCTCCTCCTGGGGAGTTAACCTCCTCCTGGGGAGTTAACCTCCCACTGGAATTTGCTCCAGCATGCATCTCTCAGAATTCAAACAACATAAACTTTAGGCTTCAAATCTGTGTTTGATGTGATGTTACTGTATAGTGTATAAACGTGTTTCCCAACTCCAGTCCTCGAGTACCCCCAACAGCCCAACTCCAGTCCTTGAGTACCACCAACAGCCCAACTCCAGTCCTTGAGTACCCCCAACAGCCCAACTCCAGTCCTCCAGTACCCCCAACAGCCCAACTCCAGTACCCCCAACAGCCCAACTCCAGTCCTTGAGTACCCCCAACAGCCCAACTCCAGTCCCTGTGTACCCCCAACAGCCCAACTCCAGTCCCTGAGTACCCCCAACAGCCCAACTCCCTGAGTACCCCCAACAGCCCAACTCCAGTCCTTGAGTACCCCCAACAGCCCAACTCGTCCTTGAGTACCCTCAACAGCCCAACTCCAGTCCTCCAGTACCCACAACAGCCCAACTCCAGTCCTCCAGTACCCACAACATTCTAACTCCAGTCCTCCAGTACCCACAACAGCCCAACTCCAGTCCTCCAGTACCCACAACATTCTAACTCCAGTCCTCCAGTACCCACAACAGCCCAACTCCAGTCCTCCAGTACCCACAACATTCTAACTCCAGTCCTCCAGTATCCACAACAGGCCAACTCCAGGCCTCCAGTACCCCCAACACTGTCTGTGTGTGTGTACAGGTGTAGGGGGTTTTATTGGTGGATTCTTGGTTCTCACAATGGGATTGATTTGGATGTGTCTGTACAGTATGTCCTGAGCCCACTTCTAAATGACAAGCACACCATGAAGACAATCAATGAAGGTCACATAGGAATAGTAGCACTTCTGTAAGGACAGACGCTGGGAGACGAGAAGCAAGTACAGGGAGAGAACATTTAAATAAATAACCGACATGAAACAAAACACGGACAGCGGAAACGAAACAACATTAATGCTGACACGGGATCACACTGAGGAACAGACAGATACAGGGGAGGCAATCAATAAAGTGATGGAGTCCAGATGAGTCCAATGAAGGGCAGCCTGGCACTCTCGATGTCAAACAGATATTTGTGTTGTGGTAAATCTCTACTTCCCAGTCCCCAAGACCCTGATGCAACTGTTTGGTAATTGTCTCTGTTGGAAAGATGATTCATGGTCACAGAAACTGAACACTGGTGAAGAAGTAAGGAACTAAAGGCTCTTGGGAGTCAGGAAGGAAGGGGAGGAGAGGGGAGGAGAGGGCTCTCAATTCACATCCTCCTGTCACGTAAGAAACCTGTATCTTCAGGCAGATTGTGGGAAGATGAAAATTACTCTGCTCGTCAAAGGACGGTGACTAAAATGTTCTGCATCTGTATTTAATGACGTGAAAGTGTCCATATTCCTGATGTATGACACTACAGGTAACAGTCATAATTCAGTTTGATGGTTGTTATAATACATTTGATATTTTTTTTCCTCCATTTGTTAAAAAACACCTTTAAATCTAGATATGACTTTTTAGGCCACATACAGAGGCAGAGATAAGACTGATTCCATCTGACTCTCGTCTGTTAAATGGAACATTGAGACACAGAGAGACACAGAGAGACACACAGAGAAACATAAACACACACAGAGACACACACAGAGAAACACACAGAGAAACACACAGAGAAACACAGACACATTGGACGTTCTTCATTTCCACTTTCAACCTCAGGATTTAAGATACAACAGATTGCATGTGTGTCTGTAGATTTAAGTTAAAACAGATTGCATATGTGTCTGTAGATTTAAGTTAAAACAGATTGCATATGTGTCTGTAGATTTAAGTTAAAACAGATTGCATATGTGTCTGTAGATTTAAGTTAAAACAGATTGCATATGTGTCTGTAGATTTAAGTTAAAACAGATTGCATATGTGTCTGTAGATTTAAGTTAAAACAGATTGCATATGTGTCTGTAGATTTAAGTTAAAACAGATTGCATATGTGTCTGTAGATTTAAGTTAAAACAGATTGCATATGTGTCTGTAGATTTAAGTTAAAACAGATTGCATATGTGTCTGTAGATTTAAGTTAAAACAGATTGCATATGTGTCTGTAGATTTAAGTTAAAACAGATTGCATGTGTGTCTAATATCTTATTTTCATATACACTTCAATAAATAAACAGAGTATAATACATGGATAACCTGAGATGGTCCTAGAGGAATGGGTTGTGTCTATCAGATAGCAGCATCCTGTAGTACAGTCTGTAGGTAGTATTGAGGAGGAGGAGGAGGAGGAGGAGGAAGAGGTGTGTAAACCATATGGCACCCTATTTCATGTATAGTACATTACATTTGACCAACTCCGTGGCCTTGTGGTTAGTGTCCATCTGGTACATCAAGCTGTCTCACTACAGAAACAGGAGATATACTAGTGTCCTGTCCAGGAGGTGTACTGTACATCAAGCTGTCTCACTACAGAAACAGGAGATAGACTAGTGTCCTGTCCAGGAGGTGTACTGTACATCAAGCTGTCTCACTACAGAAACAGGAGATAGACTAGTGTCCTGTCCAGGAGGTGTACTGGTACATCAAGCTGTCTCACTACAGAAACAGGAGATAGACTAGTGTCCTGTCCAGGAGGTGTACTGGTACATCAAGCTGTCTCACTACAGAAACAGGAGATATACTAGTGTCCTGTCCAGGAGGTGTACTGGTACATCAAGCTGTCTCACTACAGAAACAGGAGATAGACTAGTGTCCTGTCCAGGAGGTGTACTGATACATCAAGCTGTCTCACTACAGAAACAGGAGATAGACTAGTGTCCTGTCCAGGAGGTGTACTGTACATCAAGCTGTCTCACTACAGAAACAGGAGATAGACTAGTGTCCTGTCCAGGAGGTGTACTGTACATCAAGCTGTCTCACTACAGAAACAGGAGATAGACTAGTGTCCTGTCCAGGAGGTGTACTGGTACATCAAGCTGTCTCACTACAGAAACAGGAGATAGACTAGTGTCCTGTCCAGGAGGTGTACTGGTACATCAAGCTGTCTCACTACAGAAACAGGAGATAGACTAGTGTCCTGTCCAGGAGGTGTACTGGTACATCAAGCTGTCTCACTACAGAAACAGGAGATAGACTAGTGTCCTGTCCAGGGGGTGTACTGTACATCAAGCTGTCTCACTACAGAAACAGGAGATAGACTAGTGTCCTGTCCAGGAGGTGTACTGGTACATCAAGCTGTCTCACTACAGAAACAGGAGATAGACTAGTGTCCTGTCCAGGAGGTGTACTGGTACATCAAGCTGTCTCACTACAGAAACAGGAGATAGACTAGTGTCCTGTCCAGGAGGTGTACTGGTACATCAAGCTGTCTCACTACAGAAACAGGAGATAGACTAGTGTCCTGTCCAGGAGGTGTACTGGTACATCAAGCTGTCTCACTACAGAAACAGGAGATAGACTAGTGTCCTGTCCAGGAGGTGTACTGTACATCAAGCTGTCTCACTACAGAAACAGGAGATAGACTAGTGTCCTGTCCAGGAGGTGTACTGTACATCAAGCTGTCTCACTACAGAAACAGGAGATAGACTAGTGTCCTGTCCAGGAAGTGTACTGGTACATCAAGCTGTCTCACTACAGAAACAGGAGATAGACTAGTGTCCTGTCCAGGAAGTGTACTGATACATCAAGCTGTCTCACTACAGAAACAGGAGATAGACTAGTGTCCTGTCCAGGAGGTGTACTGTACATCAAGCTGTCTCACTACAGAAACAGGAGATAGACTAGTGTCCTGTCCAGGAGGTGTACTGTACATCAAGCTGTCTCACTACAGAAACAGGAGATAGACTAGTGTCCTGTCCAGGAGGTGTACTGTACATCAAGCTGTCTCACTACAGAAACAGGAGATAGACTAGTGTCCTGTCCAGGAGGTGTACTGGTACATCAAGCTGTCTCACTACAGAAACAGGAGATAGACTAGTGTCCTGTCCAGGAGGTGTACTGTACATCAAGCTGTCTCACTACAGAAACAGGAGATAGACTAGTGTCCTGTCCAGGAGGTGTACTGGTACATCAAGCTGTCTCACTACAGAAACAGGAGATAGACTAGTGTCCTGTCCAGGAGGTGTACTGGTACATCAAGCTGTCTCACTACAGAAACAGGAGATAGACTAGTGTCCTGTCCAGGAGGTGTACTGGTACATCAAGCTGTCTCACTACAGAAACAGGAGATAGACTAGTGTCCTGTCCAGGAGGTGTACTGTACATCAAGCTGTCTCACTACAGAAACAGGAGATAGACTAGTGTCCTGTCCAGGGGGTGTACTGGTACATCAAGCTGTCTCACTACAGAAACAGGAGATAGACTAGTGTCCTGTCCAGGGGGTGTACTGGTACATCAAGCTGTCTCACTACAGAAACAGGAGATATACTAGTGTCCTGTCCAGGAGGTGTACTGTACATCAAGCTGTCTCACTACAGAAACAGGAGATAGACTAGTGTCCTGTCCAGGAGGTGTACTGTACATCAAGCTGTCTCACTACAGAAACAGGAGATAGACTAGTGTCCTGTCCAGGAGGTGTACTGGTACATCAAGCTGTCTCACTACAGAAACAGGAGATATACTAGTGTCCTGTCCAGGAGGTGTACTGGTACATCAAGCTGTCTCACTACAGAAACAGGAGATAGACTAGTGTCCTGTCCAGGAGGTGTACTGATACATCAAGCTGTCTCACTACAGAAACAGGAGATAGACTAGTGTCCTGTCCAGGAGGTGTACTGTACATCAAGCTGTCTCACTACAGAAACAGGAGATAGACTAGTGTCCTGTCCAGGAGGTGTACTGTACATCAAGCTGTCTCACTACAGAAACAGGAGATAGACTAGTGTCCTGTCCAGGAGGTGTACTGGTACATCAAGCTGTCTCAATACAGAAACAGGAGATAGACTAGTGTCCTGTCCAGGAGGTGTACTGGTACATCAAGCTGTCTCACTACAGAAACAGGAGATAGACTAGTGTCCTGTCCAGGGGGTGTACTGTACATCAAGCTGTCTCACTACAGAAACAGGAGATAGACTAGTGTCCTGTCCAGGAGGTGTACTGGTACATCAAGCTGTCTCACTACAGAAACAGGAGATAGACTAGTGTCCTGTCCAGGAGGTGTACTGGTACATCAAGCTGTCTCACTACAGAAACAGGAGATAGACTAGTGTCCTGTCCAGGAGGTGTACTGGTACATCAAGCTGTCTCACTACAGAAACAGGAGATAGACTAGTGTCCTGTCCAGGAGGTGTACTGGTACATCAAGCTGTCTCACTACAGAAACAGGAGATAGACTAGTGTCCTGTCCAGGAGGTGTACTGTACATCAAGCTGTCTCACTACAGAAACAGGAGATAGACTAGTGTCCTGTCCAGGAGGTGTACTGTACATCAAGCTGTCTCACTACAGAAACAGGAGATAGACTAGTGTCCTGTCCAGGAAGTGTACTGGTACATCAAGCTGTCTCACTACAGAAACAGGAGATAGACTAGTGTCCTGTCCAGGAAGTGTACTGATACATCAAGCTGTCTCACTACAGAAACAGGAGATAGACTAGTGTCCTGTCCAGGAGGTGTACTGTACATCAAGCTGTCTCACTACAGAAACAGGAGATAGACTAGTGTCCTGTCCAGGAGGTGTACTGTACATCAAGCTGTCTCACTACAGAAACAGGAGATAGACTAGTGTCCTGTCCAGGAGGTGTACTGTACATCAAGCTGTCTCACTACAGAAACAGGAGATAGACTAGTGTCCTGTCCAGGAGGTGTACTGGTACATCAAGCTGTCTCACTACAGAAACAGGAGATAGACTAGTGTCCTGTCCAGGAGGTGTACTGTACATCAAGCTGTCTCACTACAGAAACAGGAGATAGACTAGTGTCCTGTCCAGGAGGTGTACTGGTACATCAAGCTGTCTCACTACAGAAACAGGAGATAGACTAGTGTCCTGTCCAGGAGGTGTACTGGTACATCAAGCTGTCTCACTACAGAAACAGGAGATAGACTAGTGTCCTGTCCAGGAGGTGTACTGGTACATCAAGCTGTCTCACTACAGAAACAGGAGATAGACTAGTGTCCTGTCCAGGAGGTGTACTGTACATCAAGCTGTCTCACTACAGAAACAGGAGATAGACTAGTGTCCTGTCCAGGAGGTGTACTGGTACATCAAGCTGTCTCACTACAGAAACAGGAGATAGACTAGTGTCCTGTCCAGGAGGTGTACTGGTACATCAAGCTGTCTCACTACAGAAACAGGAGATAGACTAGTGTCCTGTCCAGGAGGTGTACTGGTACATCAAGCTGTCTCACTACAGAAACAGGAGATAGACTAGTGTCCTGTCCAGGAGGTGTACTGGTACATCAAGCTGTCTCACTACAGAAACAGGAGATAGACTAGTGTCCTGTCCAGGAGGTGTACTGGTACATCAAGCTGTCTCACTACAGAAACAGGAGATAGACTAGTGTCCTGTCCAGGAGGTGTACTGGTACATCAAGCTGTCTCACTAGTGTCCGCCCTGAGATTGGAAGGTTGGGAATTAGATCCCCGACCAAGTCACACCAAAGACTCTACAAAGGGACCCAATGTGTCTCTGCTTGGCACTCAGCATTAATGAGCTAGATTGGGGGTAAGGCCCTGCGAAGACTGTCTCACTACAGAAACATGAGATAGACTAGTGTCCTGTCCAGGAGGTGTACTGGTACATCAAGCTGTCTCACTACAGAAACAGGAGATAGACTAGTGTCCTGTCCAGGAGGTGTACTGGTACATCAAGCTGTCTCACTACAGAAACAGGAGATAGACTAGTGTCCTGTCCAGGAGGTGTACTGGTACATCAAGCTGTCTCACTACAGAAACAGGAGATAGACTAGTGTCCTGTCCAGGAGGTGTACTGGTACATCAAGCTGTCTCACTACAGAAACAGGAGATAGACTAGTGTCCTGTCCAGGGGGTGTACTGTACATCAAGCTGTCTCACTACAGAAACAGGAGATAGACTAGTGTCCTGTCCAGGAGGTGTACTGGTACATCAAGCTGTCTCACTACAGAAACAGGAGATAGACTAGTGTCCTGTCCAGGAGGTGTACTGGTACATCAAGCTGTCTCACTACAGAAACAGGAGATAGACTAGTGTCCTGTCCAGGAGGTGTACTGGTACATCAAGCTGTCTCACTACAGAAACAGGAGATAGACTAGTGTCCTGTCCAGGAGGTGTACTGGTACATCAAGCTGTCTCACTACAGAAACAGGAGATAGACTAGTGTCCTGTCCAGGAGGTGTACTGTACATCAAGCTGTCTCACTACAGAAACAGGAGATAGACTAGTGTCCTGTCCAGGAGGTGTACTGTACATCAAGCTGTCTCACTACAGAAACAGGAGATAGACTAGTGTCCTGTCCAGGAGGTGTACTGGTACATCAAGCTGTCTCACTACAGAAACAGGAGATAGACTAGTGTCCTGTCCAGGAGGTGTACTGGTACATCAAGCTGTCTCACTAGTGTCCGCCCTGAGATTGGAAGGTTGGGAATTAGATCCCCGACCAAGTCACACCAAAGACTCTACAAAGGGACCCAATGTGTCTCTGCTTGGCACTCAGCATTAATGAGCTAGATTGGGGGTAAGGCCCTGCGAAGACTGTCTCACTACAGAAACATGAGATAGACTAGTGTCCTGTCCAGGAGGTGTACTGGTACATCAAGCTGTCTCACTACAGAAACAGGAGATAGACTAGTGTCCTGTCCAGGAGGTGTACTGGTACATCAAGCTGTCTCACTACAGAAACAGGAGATAGACTAGTGTCCTGTCCAGGAGGTGTACTGGTACATCAAGCTGTCTCACTACAGAAACAGGAGATAGACTAGTGTCCTGTCCAGGAGGTGTACTGGTACATCAAGCTGTCTCACTACAGAAACAGGAGATAGACTAGTGTCCTGTCCAGGGGGTGTACTGTACATCAAGCTGTCTCACTACAGAAACAGGAGATAGACTAGTGTCCTGTCCAGGAGGTGTACTGGTACATCAAGCTGTCTCACTACAGAAACAGGAGATAGACTAGTGTCCTGTCCAGGAGGTGTACTGGTACATCAAGCTGTCTCACTACAGAAACAGGAGATAGACTAGTGTCCTGTCCAGGAGGTGTACTGGTACATCAAGCTGTCTCACTACAGAAACAGGAGATAGACTAGTGTCCTGTCCAGGAGGTGTACTGGTACATCAAGCTGTCTCACTACAGAAACAGGAGATAGACTAGTGTCCTGTCCAGGAGGTGTACTGTACATCAAGCTGTCTCACTACAGAAACAGGAGATAGACTAGTGTCCTGTCCAGGAGGTGTACTGTACATCAAGCTGTCTCACTACAGAAACAGGAGATAGACTAGTGTCCTGTCCAGGAAGTGTACTGGTACATCAAGCTGTCTCACTACAGAAACAGGAGATAGACTAGTGTCCTGTCCAGGAAGTGTACTGATACATCAAGCTGTCTCACTACAGAAACAGGAGATAGACTAGTGTCCTGTCCAGGAGGTGTACTGTACATCAAGCTGTCTCACTACAGAAACAGGAGATAGACTAGTGTCCTGTCCAGGAGGTGTACTGTACATCAAGCTGTCTCACTACAGAAACAGGAGATAGACTAGTGTCCTGTCCAGGAGGTGTACTGTACATCAAGCTGTCTCACTACAGAAACAGGAGATAGACTAGTGTCCTGTCCAGGAGGTGTACTGGTACATCAAGCTGTCTCACTACAGAAACAGGAGATAGACTAGTGTCCTGTCCAGGAGGTGTACTGTACATCAAGCTGTCTCACTACAGAAACAGGAGATAGACTAGTGTCCTGTCCAGGAGGTGTACTGGTACATCAAGCTGTCTCACTACAGAAACAGGAGATAGACTAGTGTCCTGTCCAGGAGGTGTACTGGTACATCAAGCTGTCTCACTACAGAAACAGGAGATAGACTAGTGTCCTGTCCAGGAGGTGTACTGGTACATCAAGCTGTCTCACTACAGAAACAGGAGATAGACTAGTGTCCTGTCCAGGAGGTGTACTGTACATCAAGCTGTCTCACTACAGAAACAGGAGATAGACTAGTGTCCTGTCCAGGAGGTGTACTGGTACATCAAGCTGTCTCACTACAGAAACAGGAGATAGACTAGTGTCCTGTCCAGGAGGTGTACTGGTACATCAAGCTGTCTCACTACAGAAACAGGAGATAGACTAGTGTCCTGTCCAGGAGGTGTACTGGTACATCAAGCTGTCTCACTACAGAAACAGGAGATAGACTAGTGTCCTGTCCAGGAGGTGTACTGGTACATCAAGCTGTCTCACTACAGAAACAGGAGATAGACTAGTGTCCTGTCCAGGAGGTGTACTGGTACATCAAGCTGTCTCACTACAGAAACAGGAGATAGACTAGTGTCCTGTCCAGGAGGTGTACTGGTACATCAAGCTGTCTCACTAGTGTCCGCCCTGAGATTGGAAGGTTGGGAATTAGATCCCCGACCAAGTCACACCAAAGACTCTACAAAGGGACCCAATGTGTCTCTGCTTGGCACTCAGCATTAATGAGCTAGATTGGGGGTAAGGCCCTGCGAAGACTGTCTCACTACAGAAACATGAGATAGACTAGTGTCCTGTCCAGGAGGTGTACTGGTACATCAAGCTGTCTCACTACAGAAACAGGAGATAGACTAGTGTCCTGTCCAGGAGGTGTACTGGTACATCAAGCTGTCTCACTACAGAAACAGGAGATAGACTAGTGTCCTGTCCAGGAGGTGTACTGGTACATCAAGCTGTCTCACTACAGAAACAGGAGATAGACTAGTGTCCTGTCCAGGAGGTGTACTGTACATCAAGCTGTCTCACTACAGAAACAGGAGATAGACTAGTGTCCTGTCCAGGAGGTGTACTGGTACATCAAGCTGTCTCACTACAGAAACAGGAGATAGACTAGTGTCCTGTCCAGGAGGTGTACTGTACATCAAGCTGTCTCACTACAGAAACAGGAGATAGACTAGTGTCCTGTCCAGGAGGTGTACTGGTACATCAAGCTGTCTCACTACAGAAACAGGAGATAGACTAGTGTCCTGTCCAGGAGGTGTACTGGTACATCAAGCTGTCTCACTAGTGTCCGCCCTGAGATTGGAAGGTTGGGAATTAGATCCCCGACCAAGTCACACCAAAGACTCTACAAAGGGACCCAATGTGTCTCTGCTTGGCACTCAGCATTAATGAGCTAGATTGGGGGTAAGGCCCTGCGAAGACTGTCTCACTACAGAAACATGAGATAGACTAGTGTCCTGTCCAGGAGGTGTACTGGTACATCAAGCTGTCTCACTACAGAAACAGGAGATAGACTAGTGTCCTGTCCAGGAGGTGTACTGGTACATCAAGCTGTCTCACTACAGAAACAGGAGATAGACTAGTGTCCTGTCCAGGAGGTGTACTGGTACATCAAGCTGTCTCACTACAGAAACAGGAGATAGACTAGTGTCCTGTCCAGGAGGTGTACTGTACATCAAGCTGTCTCACTACAGAAACAGGAGATAGACTAGTGTCCTGTCCAGGAGGTGTACTGGTACATCAAGCTGTCTCACTACAGAAACAGGAGATAGACTAGTGTCCTGTCCAGGAGGTGTACTGTACATCAAGCTGTCTCACTACAGAAACAGGAGATAGACTAGTGTCCTGTCCAGGAGGTGTACTGGTACATCAAGCTGTCTCACTACAGAAACAGGAGATAGACTAGTGTCCTGTCCAGGAGGTGTACTGGTACATCAAGCTGTCTCACTACAGAAACAGGAGATAGACTAGTGTCCTGTCCAGGAGGTGTACTGTACATCAAGCTGTCTCACTACAGAAACAGGAGATAGACTAGTGTCCTGTCCAGGAAGTGTACTGGTACATCAAGCTGTCTCACTACAGAAACAGGAGATAGACTAGTGTCCTGTCCAGGAAGTGTACTGATACATCAAGCTGTCTCACTACAGAAACAGGAGATAGACTAGTGTCCTGTCCAGGAGGTGTACTGTACATCAAGCTGTCTCACTACAGAAACAGGAGATAGACTAGTGTCCTGTCCAGGAGGTGTACTGTACATCAAGCTGTCTCACTACAGAAACAGGAGATAGACTAGTGTCCTGTCCAGGAGGTGTACTGTACATCAAGCTGTCTCACTACAGAAACAGGAGATAGACTAGTGTCCTGTCCAGGAGGTGTACTGGTACATCAAGCTGTCTCACTACAGAAACAGGAGATAGACTAGTGTCCTGTCCAGGAGGTGTACTGTACATCAAGCTGTCTCACTACAGAAACAGGAGATAGACTAGTGTCCTGTCCAGGAGGTGTACTGGTACATCAAGCTGTCTCACTACAGAAACAGGAGATAGACTAGTGTCCTGTCCAGGAGGTGTACTGGTACATCAAGCTGTCTCACTACAGAAACAGGAGATAGACTAGTGTCCTGTCCAGGAGGTGTACTGGTACATCAAGCTGTCTCACTACAGAAACAGGAGATAGACTAGTGTCCTGTCCAGGAGGTGTACTGTACATCAAGCTGTCTCACTACAGAAACAGGAGATAGACTAGTGTCCTGTCCAGGAAGTGTACTGATACATCAAGCTGTCTCACTACAGAAACAGGAGATAGACTAGTGTCCTGTCCAGGAGGTGTACTGTACATCAAGCTGTCTCACTACAGAAACAGGAGATAGACTAGTGTCCTGTCCAGGAGGTGTACTGTACATCAAGCTGTCTCACTACAGAAACAGGAGATAGACTAGTGTCCTGTCCAGGAGGTGTACTGTACATCAAGCTGTCTCACTACAGAAACAGGAGATAGACTAGTGTCCTGTCCAGGAGGTGTACTGGTACATCAAGCTGTCTCACTACAGAAACAGGAGATAGACTAGTGTCCTGTCCAGGAGGTGTACTGTACATCAAGCTGTCTCACTACAGAAACAGGAGATAGACTAGTGTCCTGTCCAGGAGGTGTACTGGTACATCAAGCTGTCTCACTACAGAAACAGGAGATAGACTAGTGTCCTGTCCAGGAGGTGTACTGGTACATCAAGCTGTCTCACTACAGAAACAGGAGATAGACTAGTGTCCTGTCCAGGAGGTGTACTGGTACATCAAGCTGTCTCACTACAGAAACAGGAGATAGACTAGTGTCCTGTCCAGGAGGTGTACTGTACATCAAGCTGTCTCACTACAGAAACAGGAGATAGACTAGTGTCCTGTCCAGGAGGTGTACTGGTACATCAAGCTGTCTCACTACAGAAACAGGAGATAGACTAGTGTCCTGTCCAGGAGGTGTACTGGTACATCAAGCTGTCTCACTACAGAAACAGGAGATAGACTAGTGTCCTGTCCAGGAGGTGTACTGGTACATCAAGCTGTCTCACTACAGAAACAGGAGATAGACTAGTGTCCTGTCCAGGAGGTGTACTGGTACATCAAGCTGTCTCACTACAGAAACAGGAGATAGACTAGTGTCCTGTCCAGGAGGTGTACTGGTACATCAAGCTGTCTCACTACAGAAACAGGAGATAGACTAGTGTCCTGTCCAGGAGGTGTACTGGTACATCAAGCTGTCTCACTAGTGTCCGCCCTGAGATTGGAAGGTTGGGAATTAGATCCCCGACCAAGTCACACCAAAGACTCTACAAAGGGACCCAATGTGTCTCTGCTTGGCACTCAGCATTAATGAGCTAGATTGGGGGTAAGGCCCTGCGAAGACTGTCTCACTACAGAAACATGAGATAGACTAGTGTCCTGTCCAGGAGGTGTACTGGTACATCAAGCTGTCTCACTACAGAAACAGGAGATAGACTAGTGTCCTGTCCAGGAGGTGTACTGGTACATCAAGCTGTCTCACTACAGAAACAGGAGATAGACTAGTGTCCTGTCCAGGAGGTGTACTGGTACATCAAGCTGTCTCACTACAGAAACAGGAGATAGACTAGTGTCCTGTCCAGGAGGTGTACTGTACATCAAGCTGTCTCACTACAGAAACAGGAGATAGACTAGTGTCCTGTCCAGGAGGTGTACTGGTACATCAAGCTGTCTCACTACAGAAACAGGAGATAGACTAGTGTCCTGTCCAGGAGGTGTACTGTACATCAAGCTGTCTCACTACAGAAACAGGAGATAGACTAGTGTCCTGTCCAGGAGGTGTACTGGTACATCAAGCTGCCTCACTACAGAAACAGGAGATAGACTAGTGTCCTGTCCAGGAGGTGTACTGGTACATCAAGCTGTCTCACTAGTGTCCGCCCTGAGATTGGAAGGTTGGGAATTAGATCCCCGACCAAGTCACACCAAAGACTCTACAAAGGGACCCAATGTGTCTCTGCTTGGCACTCAGCATTAATGAGCTAGATTGGGGGTAAGGCCCTGCGAAGACTGTCTCACTACAGAAACATGAGATAGACTAGTGTCCTGTCCAGGAGGTGTACTGGTACATCAAGCTGTCTCACTACAGAAACAGGAGATAGACTAGTGTCCTGTCCAGGAGGTGTACTGGTACATCAAGCTGTCTCACTACAGAAACAGGAGATAGACTAGTGTCCTGTCCAGGAGGTGTACTGGTACATCAAGCTGTCTCACTACAGAAACAGGAGATAGACTAGTGTCCTGTCCAGGAGGTGTACTGTACATCAAGCTGTCTCACTACAGAAACAGGAGATAGACTAGTGTCCTGTCCAGGAGGTGTACTGGTACATCAAGCTGTCTCACTACAGAAACAGGAGATAGACTAGTGTCCTGTCCAGGAGGTGTACTGTACATCAAGCTGTCTCACTACAGAAACAGGAGATAGACTAGTGTCCTGTCCAGGAGGTGTACTGGTACATCAAGCTGTCTCACTACAGAAACAGGAGATAGACTAGTGTCCTGTCCAGGAGGTGTACTGGTACATCAAGCTGTCTCACTACAGAAACAGGAGATAGACTAGTGTCCTGTCCAGGAGGTGTACTGTACATCAAGCTGTCTCACTACAGAAACAGGAGATAGACTAGTGTCCTGTCCAGGAAGTGTACTGGTACATCAAGCTGTCTCACTACAGAAACAGGAGATAGACTAGTGTCCTGTCCAGGAAGTGTACTGATACATCAAGCTGTCTCACTACAGAAACAGGAGATAGACTAGTGTCCTGTCCAGGAGGTGTACTGTACATCAAGCTGTCTCACTACAGAAACAGGAGATAGACTAGTGTCCTGTCCAGGAGGTGTACTGTACATCAAGCTGTCTCACTACAGAAACAGGAGATAGACTAGTGTCCTGTCCAGGAGGTGTACTGTACATCAAGCTGTCTCACTACAGAAACAGGAGATAGACTAGTGTCCTGTCCAGGAGGTGTACTGGTACATCAAGCTGTCTCACTACAGAAACAGGAGATAGACTAGTGTCCTGTCCAGGAGGTGTACTGTACATCAAGCTGTCTCACTACAGAAACAGGAGATAGACTAGTGTCCTGTCCAGGAGGTGTACTGGTACATCAAGCTGTCTCACTACAGAAACAGGAGATAGACTAGTGTCCTGTCCAGGAGGTGTACTGGTACATCAAGCTGTCTCACTACAGAAACAGGAGATAGACTAGTGTCCTGTCCAGGAGGTGTACTGGTACATCAAGCTGTCTCACTACAGAAACAGGAGATAGACTAGTGTCCTGTCCAGGAGGTGTACTGTACATCAAGCTGTCTCACTACAGAAACAGGAGATAGACTAGTGTCCTGTCCAGGAGGTGTACTGGTACATCAAGCTGTCTCACTACAGAAACAGGAGATAGACTAGTGTCCTGTCCAGGAGGTGTACTGGTACATCAAGCTGTCTCACTACAGAAACAGGAGATAGACTAGTGTCCTGTCCAGGAGGTGTACTGGTACATCAAGCTGTCTCACTACAGAAACAGGAGATAGACTAGTGTCCTGTCCAGGAGGTGTACTGGTACATCAAGCTGTCTCACTACAGAAACAGGAGATAGACTAGTGTCCTGTCCAGGAGGTGTACTGGTACATCAAGCTGTCTCACTACAGAAACAGGAGATAGACTAGTGTCCTGTCCAGGAGGTGTACTGGTACATCAAGCTGTCTCACTAGTGTCCGCCCTGAGATTGGAAGGTTGGGAATTAGATCCCGACCAAGTCACACCAAAGACTCTACAAAGGGACCCAATGTGTCTCTGCTTGGCACTCAGCATTAATGAGCTAGATTGGGGGTAAGGCCCTGCGAAGACTGTCTCACTACAGAAACATGAGATAGACTAGTGTCCTGTCCAGGAGGTGTACTGGTACATCAAGCTGTCTCACTACAGAAACAGGAGATAGACTAGTGTCCTGTCCAGGAGGTGTACTGGTACATCAAGCTGTCTCACTACAGAAACAGGAGATAGACTAGTGTCCTGTCCAGGAGGTGTACTGGTACATCAAGCTGTCTCACTACAGAAACAGGAGATAGACTAGTGTCCTGTCCAGGAGGTGTACTGTACATCAAGCTGTCTCACTACAGAAACAGGAGATAGACTAGTGTCCTGTCCAGGAGGTGTACTGGTACATCAAGCTGTCTCACTACAGAAACAGGAGATAGACTAGTGTCCTGTCCAGGAGGTGTACTGTACATCAAGCTGTCTCACTACAGAAACAGGAGATAGACTAGTGTCCTGTCCAGGAGGTGTACTGGTACATCAAGCTGTCTCACTACAGAAACAGGAGATAGACTAGTGTCCTGTCCAGGAGGTGTACTGGTACATCAAGCTGTCTCACTAGTGTCCGCCCTGAGATTGGAAGGTTGGGAATTAGATCCCCGACCAAGTCACACCAAAGACTCTACAAAGGGACCCAATGTGTCTCTGCTTGGCACTCAGCATTAATGAGCTAGATTGGGGGTAAGGCCCTGCGAAGACTGTCTCACTACAGAAACATGAGATAGACTAGTGTCCTGTCCAGGAGGTGTACTGGTACATCAAGCTGTCTCACTACAGAAACAGGAGATAGACTAGTGTCCTGTCCAGGAGGTGTACTGGTACATCAAGCTGTCTCACTACAGAAACAGGAGATAGACTAGTGTCCTGTCCAGGAGGTGTACTGGTACATCAAGCTGTCTCACTACAGAAACAGGAGATAGACTAGTGTCCTGTCCAGGAGGTGTACTGTACATCAAGCTGTCTCACTACAGAAACAGGAGATAGACTAGTGTCCTGTCCAGGAGGTGTACTGGTACATCAAGCTGTCTCACTACAGAAACAGGAGATAGACTAGTGTCCTGTCCAGGAGGTGTACTGTACATCAAGCTGTCTCACTACAGAAACAGGAGATAGACTAGTGTCCTGTCCAGGAGGTGTACTGGTACATCAAGCTGTCTCACTACAGAAACAGGAGATAGACTAGTGTCCTGTCCAGGAGGTGTACTGGTACATCAAGCTGTCTCACTACAGAAACAGGAGATAGACTAGTGTCCTGTCCAGGAGGTGTACTGGTACATCAAGCTGTCTCACTACAGAAACAGGAGATAGACTAGTGTCCTGTCCAGGAGGTGTACTGGTACATCAAGCTGTCTCACTACAGAAACAGGAGATAGACTAGTGTCCTGTCCAGGAGGTGTACTGTACATCAAGCTGTCTCACTACAGAAACAGGAGATAGACTAGTGTCCTGTCCAGGAGGTGTACTGGTACATCAAGCTGTCTCACTACAGAAACAGGAGATAGACTAGTGTCCTGTCCAGGAGGTGTACTGTACATCAAGCTGTCTCACTACAGAAACAGGAGATAGACTAGTGTCCTGTCCAGGAGGTGTACTGGTACATCAAGCTGTCTCACTACAGAAACAGGAGATAGACTAGTGTCCTGTCCAGGAGGTGTACTGGTACATCAAGCTGTCTCACTACAGAAACAGGAGATAGACTAGTGTCCTGTCCAGGAGGTGTACTGGTACATCAAGCTGTCTCACTACAGAAACAGGAGATAGACTAGTGTCCTGTCCAGGAGGTGTACTGGTACATCAAGCTGTCTCACTACAGAAACAGGAGATAGACTAGTGTCCTGTCCAGGAGGTGTACTGTACATCAAGCTGTCTCACTACAGAAACAGGAGATATACTAGTGTCCTGTCCAGGAGGTGTACTGTACATCAAGCTGTCTCACTACAGAAACAGGAGATAGACTAGTGTCCTGTCCAGGAGGTGTACTGATACATCAAGCTGTCTCACTACAGAAACAGGAGATAGACTAGTGTCCTGTCCAGGAGGTGTACTGGTACATCAAGCTGTCTCACTACAGAAACAGGAGATAGACTAGTGTCCTGTCCAGGAGGTGTACTGGTACATCAAGCTGTCTCACTACAGAAACAGGAGATAGACTAGTGTCCTGTCCAGGAGGTGTACTGGTACATCAAGCTGTCTCACTACAGAAACAGGAGATAGACTAGTGTCCTGTCCAGGGGGTGTACTGGTACATCAAGCTGTCTCACTACAGAAACAGGAGATAGACTAGTGTCCTGTCCAGGAGGTGTACTGGTACATCAAGCTGTCTCACTACAGAAACAGGAGATAGACTAGTGTCCTGTCCAGGAGGTGACCTGTACATCAAGCTGTCTCACTACAGAAACAGGAGATAGACTAGTGTCCTGTCCAGGAGGTGTACTGGTACATCAAGCTGTCTCACTACAGAAACAGGAGATAGACTAGTGTCCTGTCCAGGAGGTGTACTGTACATCAAGCTGTCTCACTACAGAAACAGGAGATAGACTAGTGTCCTGTCCAGGGGGTGTACTGGTACATCAAGCTGTCTCACTACAGAAACAGGAGATATACTAGTGTCCTGTCCAGGAGGTGTACTGTACATCAAGCTGTCTCACTACAGAAACAGGAGATAGACTAGTGTCCTGTCCAGGAGGTGTACTGGTACATCAAGCTGTCTCACTACAGAAACAGGAGATAGACTAGTGTCCTGTCCAGGAGGTGTACTGTACATCAAGCTGTCTCACTACAGAAACAGGAGATAGACTAGTGTCCTGTCCAGGAGGTGTACTGGTACATCAAGCTGTCTCACTACTGAAACAGGAGATATACTAGTGTCCTGTCCAGGAGGTGTACTGTACATCAAGCTGTCTCACTACAGAAACAGGAGATAGACTAGTGTCCTGTCCAGGAGGTGTACTGGTACATCAAGCTGTCTCACTACAGAAACAGGAGATAGACTAGTGTCCTGTCCAGGAGGTGTACTGGTACATCAAGCTGTCTCACTACAGAAACAGGAGATAGACTAGTGTCCTGTCCAGGAGGTGTACTGGTACATCAAGCTGTCTCACTACAGAAACAGGAGATAGACTAGTGTCCTGTCCAGGGGGTGTACTGGTACATCAAGCTGTCTCACTACAGAAACAGGAGATAGACTAGTGTCCTGTCCAGGAGGTGTACTGGTACATCAAGCTGTCTCACTACAGAAACAGGAGATAGACTAGTGTCCTGTCCAGGAGGTGACCTGTACATCAAGCTGTCTCACTACAGAAACAGGAGATAGACTAGTGTCCTGTCCAGGAGGTGTACTGGTACATCAAGCTGTCTCACTACAGAAACAGGAGATAGACTAGTGTCCTGTCCAGGAGGTGTACTGTACATCAAGCTGTCTCACTACAGAAACAGGAGATAGACTAGTGTCCTGTCCAGGGGGTGTACTGGTACATCAAGCTGTCTCACTACAGAAACAGGAGATATACTAGTGTCCTGTCCAGGAGGTGTACTGTACATCAAGCTGTCTCACTACAGAAACAGGAGATAGACTAGTGTCCTGTCCAGGAGGTGTACTGGTACATCAAGCTGTCTCACTACAGAAACAGGAGATATACTAGTGTCCTGTCCAGGGGGTGTACTGGTACATCAAGCTGTCTCACTACAGAAACAGGAGATAGACTAGTGTCCTGTCCAGGAGGTGACCTGTACATCAAGCTGTCTCACTACAGAAACAGGAGATAGACTAGTGTCCTGTCCAGGGGGTGTACTGGTACATCAAGCTGTCTCACTACAGAAACAGGAGATATACTAGTGTCCTGTCCAGGAGGTGTACTGTACATCAAGCTGTCTCACTACAGAAACATGAGATAGACTAGTGTCCTGTCCAGGAGGTGTACTGTACATCAAGCTGTCTCACTACAGAAACAGGAGATAGACTAGTGTCCTGTCCAGGAGGTGACCTGTACATCAAGCTGTCTCACTACAGAAACAGGAGATAGACTAGTGTCCTGTCCAGGAGGTGTACTGTACATCAAGCTGTCTCACTACAGAAACAGGAGATAGACTAGTGTCCTGTCCAGGAGGTGTACTGGTACATCAAGCTGTCTCACTACTGAAACAGGAGATATACTAGTGTCCTGTCCAGGAGGTGTACTGTACATCAAGCTGTCTCACTACAGAAACAGGAGATAGACTAGTGTCCTGTCCAGGAGGTGTACTGGTACATCAAGCTGTCTCACTACAGAAACAGGAGATAGACTAGTGTCCTGTCCAGGAGGTGTACTGGTACATCAAGCTGTCTCACTACAGAAACAGGAGATAGACTAGTGTCCTGTCCAGGAGGTGTACTGGTACATCAAGCTGTCTCACTACAGAAACAGGAGATAGACTAGTGTCCTGTCCAGGGGGTGTACTGGTACATCAAGCTGTCTCACTACAGAAACAGGAGATAGACTAGTGTCCTGTCCAGGAGGTGTACTGGTACATCAAGCTGTCTCACTACAGAAACAGGAGATAGACTAGTGTCCTGTCCAGGAGGTGACCTGTACATCAAGCTGTCTCACTACAGAAACAGGAGATAGACTAGTGTCCTGTCCAGGAGGTGTACTGGTACATCAAGCTGTCTCACTACAGAAACAGGAGATAGACTAGTGTCCTGTCCAGGAGGTGTACTGTACATCAAGCTGTCTCACTACAGAAACAGGAGATAGACTAGTGTCCTGTCCAGGGGGTGTACTGGTACATCAAGCTGTCTCACTACAGAAACAGGAGATATACTAGTGTCCTGTCCAGGAGGTGTACTGTACATCAAGCTGTCTCACTACAGAAACAGGAGATAGACTAGTGTCCTGTCCAGGAGGTGTACTGGTACATCAAGCTGTCTCACTACAGAAACAGGAGATATACTAGTGTCCTGTCCAGGGGGTGTACTGGTACATCAAGCTGTCTCACTACAGAAACAGGAGATAGACTAGTGTCCTGTCCAGGAGGTGACCTGTACATCAAGCTGTCTCACTACAGAAACAGGAGATAGACTAGTGTCCTGTCCAGGGGGTGTACTGGTACATCAAGCTGTCTCACTACAGAAACAGGAGATATACTAGTGTCCTGTCCAGGAGGTGTACTGTACATCAAGCTGTCTCACTACAGAAACATGAGATAGACTAGTGTCCTGTCCAGGAGGTGTACTGTACATCAAGCTGTCTCACTACAGAAACAGGAGATAGACTAGTGTCCTGTCCAGGAGGTGACCTGTACATCAAGCTGTCTCACTACAGAAACAGGAGATAGACTAGTGTCCTGTCCAGGGGGTGTACTGGTACATCAAGCTGTCTCACTACAGAAACATGAGATAGACTAGTGTCCTGTCCAGGAGGTGTACTGTACATCAAGCTGTCTCACTACAGAAACAGGAGATAGACTAGTGTCCTGTCCAGGAGGTGTACTGATACATCAAGCTGTCTCACTACAGAAACAGGAGATAGACTAGTGTCCTGTCCAGGAGGTGTACTGTACATCAAGCTGTCTCACTACAGAAACAGGAGATAGACTAGTGTCCTGTCCAGGAGGTGTACTGATACATCAAGCTGTCTCACTACAGAAACAGGAGATAGACTAGTGTCCTGTCCAGGAGGTGTACTGTACATCAAGCTGTCTCACTACAGAAACAGGAGATAGACTAGTGTCCTGTCCAGGAGGTGTACTGGTACATCAAGCTGTCTCACTACAGAAACAGGAGATAGACTAGTGTCCTGTCCAGGAGGTGTACTGGTACATCAAGCTGTCTCACTACAGAAACAGGAGATAGACTAGTGTCCTGTCCAGGGGGTGTACTGTACATCAAGCTGTCTCACTACAGAAACAGGAGATAGACTAGTGTCCTGTCCAGGAGGTGTACTGATACATCAAGCTGTCTCACTACAGAAACAGGAGATAGACTAGTGTCCTGTCCAGGAGGTGTACTGTACATCAAGCTGTCTCACTACAGAAACAGGAGATAGACTAGTGTCCTGTCCAGGAGGTGTACTGATACATCAAGCTGTCTCACTACAGAAACAGGAGATAGACTAGTGTCCTGTCCAGGAGGTGTACTGTACATCAAGCTGTCTCACTACAGAAACAGGAGATAGACTAGTGTCCTGTCCAGGAGGTGTACTGGTACATCAAGCTGTCTCACTACAGAAACAGGAGATAGACTAGTGTCCTGTCCAGGAGGTGTACTGGTACATCAAGCTGTCTCACTACAGAAACAGGAGATAGACTAGTGTCCTGTCCAGGGGGTGTACTGATACATCAAGCTGTCTCACTACAGAAACAGGAGATATACTAGTGTCCTGTCCAGGAGGTGTACTGTACATCAAGCTGTCTCACTACAGAAACAGGAGATATACTAGTGTCCTGTCCAGGAGGTGTACTGGTACATCAAGCTGTCTCACTACAGAAACAGGAGATATACTAGTGTCCTGTCCAGGGGGTGTACTGGTACATCAAGCTGTCTCACTACAGAAACAGGAGATAGACTAGTGTCCTGTCCAGGAGGTGTACTGGTACATCAAGCTGTCTCACTACAGAAACAGGAGATATACTAGTGTCCTGTCCAGGGGGTGTACTGGTACATCAAGCTGTCTCACTACAGAAACAGGAGATAGACTAGTGTCCTGTCCAGGAGGTGACCTGTACATCAAGCTGTCTCACTACAGAAACAGGAGATAGACTAGTGTCCTGTCCAGGGGGTGTACTGGTACATCAAGCTGTCTCACTACAGAAACAGGAGATATACTAGTGTCCTGTCCAGGAGGTGTACTGTACATCAAGCTGTCTCACTACAGAAACATGAGATAGACTAGTGTCCTGTCCAGGAGGTGTACTGTACATCAAGCTGTCTCACTACAGAAACAGGAGATAGACTAGTGTCCTGTCCAGGAGGTGACCTGTACATCAAGCTGTCTCACTACAGAAACAGGAGATAGACTAGTGTCCTGTCCAGGGGGTGTACTGGTACATCAAGCTGTCTCACTACAGAAACATGAGATAGACTAGTGTCCTGTCCAGGAGGTGTACTGTACATCAAGCTGTCTCACTACAGAAACAGGAGATAGACTAGTGTCCTGTCCAGGAGGTGTACTGATACATCAAGCTGTCTCACTACAGAAACAGGAGATAGACTAGTGTCCTGTCCAGGAGGTGTACTGTACATCAAGCTGTCTCACTACAGAAACAGGAGATAGACTAGTGTCCTGTCCAGGAGGTGTACTGATACATCAAGCTGTCTCACTACAGAAACAGGAGATAGACTAGTGTCCTGTCCAGGAGGTGTACTGTACATCAAGCTGTCTCACTACAGAAACAGGAGATAGACTAGTGTCCTGTCCAGGAGGTGTACTGGTACATCAAGCTGTCTCACTACAGAAACAGGAGATATACTAGTGTCCTGTCCAGGGGGTGTACTGGTACATCAAGCTGTCTCACTACAGAAACAGGAGATATACTAGTGTCCTGTCCAGGGGGTGTACTGGTACATCAAGCTGTCTCACTACAGAAACAGGAGATATACTAGTGTCCTGTCCAGGAGGTGTACTGTACATCAAGCTGTCTCACTACAGAAACATGAGATAGACTAGTGTCCTGTCCAGGAGGTGTACTGTACATCAAGCTGTCTCACTACAGAAACAGGAGATAGACTAGTGTCCTGTCCAGGAGGTGACCTGTACATCAAGCTGTCTCACTACAGAAACAGGAGATAGACTAGTGTCCTGTCCAGGGGGTGTACTGGTACATCAAGCTGTCTCACTACAGAAACATGAGATAGACTAGTGTCCTGTCCAGGAGGTGTACTGTACATCAAGCTGTCTCACTACAGAAACAGGAGATAGACTAGTGTCCTGTCCAGGAGGTGTACTGATACATCAAGCTGTCTCACTACAGAAACAGGAGATAGACTAGTGTCCTGTCCAGGAGGTGTACTGTACATCAAGCTGTCTCACTACAGAAACAGGAGATAGACTAGTGTCCTGTCCAGGAGGTGTACTGATACATCAAGCTGTCTCACTACAGAAACAGGAGATAGACTAGTGTCCTGTCCAGGAGGTGTACTGTACATCAAGCTGTCTCACTACAGAAACAGGAGATAGACTAGTGTCCTGTCCAGGAGGTGTACTGATACATCAAGCTGTCTCACTACAGAAACAGGAGATAGACTAGTGTCCTGTCCAGGAGGTGTACTGTACATCAAGCTGTCTCACTACAGAAACAGGAGATAGACTAGTGTCCTGTCCAGGAGGTGTACTGTACATCAAGCTGTCTCACTACAGAAACAGGAGATAGACTAGTGTCCTGTCCAGGAGGTGTACTGGTACATCAAGCTGTCTCACTACAGAAACAGGAGATAGACTAGTGTCCTGTCCAGGAGGTGTACTGGTACATCAAGCTGTCTCACTACAGAAACAGGAGATAGACTAGTGTCCTGTCCAGGAGGTGTACTGGTACATCAAGCTGTCTCACTACAGAAACAGGAGATAGACTAGTGTCCTGTCCAGGAGGTGTACTGATACATCAAGCTGTCTCACTACTGAAACAGGAGATAGACTAGTGTCCTGTCCAGGAGGTGACCTGTACATCAAGCTGTCTCACTACAGAAACATGAGATAGACTAGTGTCCTGTCCAGGAGGTGTACTGTACATCAAGCTGTCTCACTACAGAAACAGGAGATAGACTAGTGTCCTGTCCAGGGGGTGTACTGATACATCAAGCTGTCTCACTACAGAAACAGGAGATATACTAGTGTCCTGTCCAGGAGGTGTACTGTACATCAAGCTGTCTCACTACAGAAACAGGAGATATACTAGTGTCCTGTCCAGGAGGTGTACTGGTACATCAAGCTGTCTCACTACAGAAACAGGAGATATACTAGTGTCCTGTCCAGGGGGTGTACTGGTACATCAAGCTGTCTCACTTCAGAAACAGGAGATATACTAGTGTCCTGTCCAGGGGGTGTACTGGTACATCAAGCTGTCTCACTACAGAAACAGGAGATATACTAGTGTCCTGTCCAGGGGGTGTACTGGTACATCAAGCTGTCTCACTACAGAAACATGAGATAGACTAGTGTCCTGTCCAGGAGGTGTACTGTACATCAAGCTGTCTCACTACAGAAACAGGAGATAGACTAGTGTCCTGTCCAGGAGGTGACCTGTACATCAAGCTGTCTCACTACAGAAACAGGAGATAGACTAGTGTCCTGTCCAGGGGGTGTACTGGTACATCAAGCTGTCTCACTACAGAAACATGAGATAGACTAGTGTCCTGTCCAGGAGGTGTACTGTACATCAAGCTGTCTCACTACAGAAACAGGAGATAGACTAGTGTCCTGTCCAGGAGGTGTACTGATACATCAAGCTGTCTCACTACAGAAACAGGAGATAGACTAGTGTCCTGTCCAGGAGGTGTACTGTACATCAAGCTGTCTCACTACAGAAACAGGAGATAGATTAGTGTCCTGTCCAGGAGGTGTACTGATACATCAAGCTGTCTCACTACAGAAACATGAGATAGACTAGTGTCCTGTCCAGGAGGTGTACTGTACATCAAGCTGTCTCACTACAGAAACAGGAGATAGACTAGTGTCCTGTCCAGGAGGTGTACTGATACATCAAGCTGTCTCACTACAGAAACAGGAGATAGACTAGTGTCCTGTCCAGGAGGTGTACTGTACATCAAGCTGTCTCACTACAGAAACAGGAGATAGACTAGTGTCCTGTCCAGGAGGTGTACTGATACATCAAGCTGTCTCACTACAGAAACAGGAGATAGACTAGTGTCCTGTCCAGGAGGTGTACTGTACATCAAGCTGTCTCACTACAGAAACAGGAGATAGACTAGTGTCCTGTCCAGGAGGTGTACTGATACATCAAGCTGTCTCACTACAGAAACAGGAGATAGACTAGTGTCCTGTCCAGGAGGTGTACTGTACATCAAGCTGTCTCACTACAGAAACAGGAGATAGACTAGTGTCCTGTCCAGGAGGTGTACTGTACATCAAGCTGTCTCACTACAGAAACAGGAGATAGACTAGTGTCCTGTCCAGGAGGTGTACTGGTACATCAAGCTGTCTCACTACAGAAACAGGAGATAGACTAGTGTCCTGTCCAGGAGGTGTACTGGTACATCAAGCTGTCTCACTACAGAAACAGGAGATAGACTAGTGTCCTGTCCAGGAGGTGTACTGGTACATCAAGCTGTCTCACTACAGAAACAGGAGATAGACTAGTGTCCTGTCCAGGAGGTGTACTGATACATCAAGCTGTCTCACTACTGAAACAGGAGATAGACTAGTGTCCTGTCCAGGAGGTGACCTGTACATCAAGCTGTCTCACTACAGAAACATGAGATAGACTAGTGTCCTGTCCAGGAGGTGTACTGTACATCAAGCTGTCTCACTACAGAAACAGGAGATAGACTAGTGTCCTGTCCAGGGGGTGTACTGATACATCAAGCTGTCTCACTACAGAAACAGGAGATATACTAGTGTCCTGTCCAGGAGGTGTACTGTACATCAAGCTGTCTCACTACAGAAACAGGAGATATACTAGTGTCCTGTCCAGGAGGTGTACTGGTACATCAAGCTGTCTCACTACAGAAACAGGAGATATACTAGTGTCCTGTCCAGGGGGTGTACTGGTACATCAAGCTGTCTCACTTCAGAAACAGGAGATATACTAGTGTCCTGTCCAGGGGGTGTACTGGTACATCAAGCTGTCTCACTACAGAAACAGGAGATATACTAGTGTCCTGTCCAGGGGGTGTACTGGTACATCAAGCTGTCTCACTACAGAAACATGAGATAGACTAGTGTCCTGTCCAGGAGGTGTACTGTACATCAAGCTGTCTCACTACAGAAACAGGAGATAGACTAGTGTCCTGTCCAGGAGGTGACCTGTACATCAAGCTGTCTCACTACAGAAACAGGAGATAGACTAGTGTCCTGTCCAGGGGGTGTACTGGTACATCAAGCTGTCTCACTACAGAAACATGAGATAGACTAGTGTCCTGTCCAGGAGGTGTACTGTACATCAAGCTGTCTCACTACAGAAACAGGAGATAGACTAGTGTCCTGTCCAGGAGGTGTACTGATACATCAAGCTGTCTCACTACAGAAACAGGAGATAGACTAGTGTCCTGTCCAGGAGGTGTACTGTACATCAAGCTGTCTCACTACAGAAACAGGAGATAGACTAGTGTCCTGTCCAGGAGGTGTACTGATACATCAAGCTGTCTCACTACAGAAACAGGAGATAGACTAGTGTCCTGTCCAGGAGGTGTACTGTACATCAAGCTGTCTCACTACAGAAACAGGAGATAGACTAGTGTCCTGTCCAGGAGGTGTACTGATACATCAAGCTGTCTCACTACAGAAACAGGAGATAGACTAGTGTCCTGTCCAGGAGGTGTACTGTACATCAAGCTGTCTCACTACAGAAACAGGAGATAGACTAGTGTCCTGTCCAGGAGGTGTACTGTACATCAAGCTGTCTCACTACAGAAACAGGAGATAGACTAGTGTCCTGTCCAGGAGGTGTACTGGTACATCAAGCTGTCTCACTACAGAAACAGGAGATAGACTAGTGTCCTGTCCAGGAGGTGTACTGGTACATCAAGCTGTCTCACTACAGAAACAGGAGATAGACTAGTGTCCTGTCCAGGAGGTGTACTGGTACATCAAGCTGTCTCACTACAGAAACAGGAGATAGACTAGTGTCCTGTCCAGGAGGTGTACTGATACATCAAGCTGTCTCACTACAGAAACAGGAGATAGACTAGTGTCCTGTCCAGGAGGTGTCCTGTACATCAAGCTGTCTCACTACAGAAACAGGAGATAGACTAGTGTCCTGTCCAGGGGGTGTCCTGTACATCAAGCTGTCTCACTACAGAAACAGGAGATAGACTAGTGTCCTGTCCAGGAGGTGTACTGGTACATCAAGCTGTCTCACTACAGAAACAGGAGATATACTATTGTCCTGTCCAGGGGGTGTACTGATACATCAAGCTGTCTCACTACAGAAACAGGAGATAGACTAGTGTCCTGTCCAGGAGGTGACCTGTACATCAAGCTGTCTCACTACAGAAACAGGAGATAGACGAGTGTCCTGTCCAGGGGGTGTCCTGTACATCAAGCTGTCTCACTACAGAAACAGGAGATAGACTAGTGTCCTGTCCAGGTGGTGTACTGGTACATCAAGCTGTCTCACTACAGAAACATGAGATAGACTAGTGTCCTGTCCAGGAGGTGTACTGTACATCAAGCTGTCTCACTACAGAAACATGAGATAGACTAGTGTCCTGTCCAGGAGGTGTACTGTACATCAAGCTGTCTCACTACAGAAACAGGAGATAGACTAGTGTCCTGTCCAGGGGGTGTACTGATACATCAAGCTGTCTCACTACAGAAACAGGAGATTGACTCCTGCTCCTATGAGCCATTCCGGCTTGTGCAAGGTTACTTACCCGTGCAAGTAGTGTACTATATAAGAAATAGGGTGCCATTTGGAACGCTGACGATGTGTTTGTTTGTAGTCTGTTCTCAGATCTGTATGTCGTTTAGCCTACTCCTCTGACTGTCGATATAGCATGCCATTATGACTAATCAAACTAATCCTGGACCTGTGTAGTGTTCTGTGGTGGAATGTATCTCCCAAACATGAGGATAATGCTATACAGTACAGCTAGTGAAGTTCATAACAGCAAAAAAAAAAATAATATATATATATATATGTTTTGGAGAATTGCTTGTAGAAATGCAACATTGATGGTTGGCAACCAACACATCCAAAAACAACGTAAAACATTAAGTTAGAACATAACGTATACGATACAGGCACCATCATGTTATTACACCAATTAGGGAGCTTTCAGATGTTTATTGATACTAATTAATGACACAACCTAGTTTCCCCAATAAACCTCTTGTTATGTTGCTCTACAGGGAGTGATCTTAATTTACAGGTATACAAAAGTCCAACATTTCGCTCAGCCGAACAATTAAATTATGAATTAGTTTCATGATGAGCATGCAGCTATGAGCTATCAAGTTATCAAAAAATAAAACAGAACATTTCCATTGGAATGTTGGTTCAGATGTTTTCATATTCTGAAAGTCCAAAGTGGAGGAGGTTGTTTCTGCAACACGTACAGCTTCTTCATTCTATAGGATATATTGAGCATATCAGGTCCAATCTGCCTCACAATGTAAACAGAACAAATCATTACTGAATACCATTTCCTACTTTAACACAGACCTTCAATTACTGTGTAGGATCTAAAATAATAATAACATCTTTATAAATAAACTCTAAATCATGCCAATATTAAATGATATGTTTTTACATTTCTATGAACAGTTCTGCATCATAATGTTACGATAACTGAGTTTGTCTTCTTTTAAAGACACTATAATGATAATCAGTCCTTTTGTTGAACCTCATTAAGAATGACCAAACACAGTAAACATCAAGGGATACGGGAAAACTATAAATACAATCCTTCCTTCCTTCCTTCCTAATGAGATCTTTGTGCTTAACAGTTTCCTTCCAAATCTTCAGACCAGTTCTGAGGTACCGGAACGCATGAGAAAAATAAATAAAAATAAAACACCTTTATAGTATAGCATTGCATTATATCATGACATTGTCATAGTGCCATAGAGTCATAGTGCCATAGAGCCATAGTGACATAGAGCCATAGTGACATAGAGCCATAGTGACATAGAGCAGTACAGTAGAGGCACCGACAGAAGTTAGTAGCCTAGGCTCCGTGAAAATGTTGGCCTTTTATAAACGCATTACATGCAATTCTACGTTATTTTACATGACTGGAGACTTTTTAATACAGCACAAATGATGGAAATGACAGGCTACTTTGACAAACTGAATCTTAGATCAATAAAAACGAGCTTGTCTTGAATCCATCAATAGCCCAGGCCCAGGTGTGGAGACACATGCTGTTGGCTACAATATGAGGAGAAAATTATAGTCCTAAAAATGATTTCCAGTTTTACTGACTCACCCAATGACGTGCAGCTCACTAGCTGGTGATGGCCGAGGCGCTCGTGCCACAAGCCTCTCTCTCTCTCTCTCTCTCTTGTAAAACAATATTTGGAAGTTGATCAAATATTTAGGTGGCCTACAGCACAGCTTTCCAACCGGTGTTTTCCCTCGAGTGTATTTGAAATATTGCGAAAGGCCTGTTTGGTCTGCATGCTGTTTATTCACTGTAGGCTATTCCTTATTATTGGGCTACACTCCACATCACACACACACACACACACACACACACACACACACACACACACACACACACACACACACACACACACACACACACACACACACACACACACACACACACACACACACACACACACACACACACATGAAATCTCTGCCGCAGAAGAGTGTAATTAAAAGAAATGATGAGTAGCGGTCCCATCTCACACTGTGTCTCTCAAACAGTCTGTCCCCAAAGGCAGTGTACCGTCTGTCTCAGAATAATACTTCTGCTTTAATAATCACTGAAGGAGGCTGTCAGAAAGACAGAAATAGAGAGAGAGAGAGAGAGAGAGAGAGAAGGTGCAAGAGAGAGAGGGTAAGGGCCCCTCAGTGACTGAATGAGACATATATAAATAATATTAATCACCATAGTGCTCTAGAAAAAAAGTTGTGCACTATATAGGGAAAAGAGTGCCATTTGGGACAAAACCATAGATAGAAAGGCAGGCAGATGATGACCCTGTACTGTTAGTGGAGGTTACTGGGACTGTACTGTTAGTGGAGGTTACTGGGACTGTACTGTTAGTGGAGGTTACTGGGACTGTACTGTTAGTGGAGGTTACTGAGACTGTACTGTTAGTGGAGGTTACTGGGACTGTACTGTTAGTGGAGGTTACTGGGACTGTACTGTTAGTGGAGGTTACTGGGACTGTACTGTTAGTGGAGGTTACTGGGACTGTACTGGTAGTGGAGGTTACTGGGATTGTACTGCTAGTGGAGGTTACTGGGACTGTACTGTTAGTGGAGGTTACTGGGACTGTACTGTTAGTGGAGGTTACTGGGACTGTACTGTTAGTGGAGGTTACTGGGACTGTACTGTTAGTGGAGGTTACTGGGACTGTACTGTTAGTGGAGGTTACTGGGACTGTACTGTTAGTGGAGGTTACTGGGACTGTACTGTTAGTGGAGGTTACTGGGACTGTACTGTTAGTGGAGGTTACTGGGACTGTACTGTTAGTGGAGGTTACTGGGACTGTACTGTTAGTGGAGGTTACTGGGACTGTACTGGTAGTGGAGGTTACTGGGATTGTACTGCTAGTGGAGGTTACTGGGACTGTACTGTTAGTGGAGGTTACTGGGACTGTACTGTTAGTGGAGGTTACTGAGACTGTACTGTTAGTGGAGGTTACTGGGACTGTACTGTTAGTGGAGGTTACTGGGACTGTACTGTTAGTGGAGGTTACTGGGACTGTACTGTTAGTGGAGGTTACTGAGACTGTACTGTTAGTGGAGGTTACTGGGACAGTACTGTTAGTGGAGGTTACTGGGACTGTACTGTTAGTGGAGGTTACTGGGACTGTACTGTTAGTGGAGGTTACTGAGACTGTACTGTTAGTGGAGGTTACTGGGACTGTACTGTTAGTGGAGGTTACTGGGACAGTACTGTTAGTGGAGGTTACTGGGACTGTACTGTTAGTGGAGGTTACTGGGACTGTACTGTTAGTGGAGGTTACTGGGACTGTACTGTTAGTGGAGGTTACTGAGACTGTACTGTTAGTGGAGGTTACTGGGACTGTACTGTTAGTGGAGTTTACTGGGACTCAGCTTGGGTACTTTACTGTTGAAATACTGCAATGAAAAACCCTACAACTAGGCTAGATAATTTGTAAATCTATCACCCAAAAAAATTTAAACTGATTGATCAACATAAAATAATCAGATTCAGCTGTGGAACGATTTTTTCTTGAGACGGTCAGGGTGCCGGAACATAATTACAATTAATTTGTAGACCGCAAATTCACCACAAGAATCTTAAACAGATATAATAATTAACTAAAACTTAATAATTTCAAACCTTGCTTACATTTGTATATGATCACATATTGAATATACAGTATCTCTATTATGCGTGGGAATACTTGGGAACAGATTTCCAAAATTAAAATCACTTGGAGCTGATTTTCTGGTGTTTTAATGAAATCACCCCGCCAGTTGGGGAACCCTGGTGTATATGATATCAACAAAGTCCTAGTGACTGTGAGTAGGCTTCCTTACCCAGATAAGAGATTAGATTACAGGCATATGCATGTTATTATGAGAGTTTCTACAACCAATGGACACAGACATACAGATAGTCATGCTTGGGTGAGTTGGCTCCACAATGTCCACTGGAAGTAGGATTATGTGCCCAGTGCTCAATAAAACTACTGCTATCCACCTATGGCACAGGTGTCAAACTCATTCCATTCTATTTCTATGGGCTGAGTGTCTGCAGGGTTTACTCCGCATTTGTACTTGATTGATCGAGTAAGAACTCCCCTCACCTGGTTGTCTAGAACTCCCCTCACCTGGTTGTCTAGGTCTTCATTGGTTAGTTAGGAACTCCCCTCACCTGGTTGTCTAGGTCTTCATTGGTTAGTTAGGAACTCCCCTCACCTGGTTGTCTAGGTCTTCATTGGTTAGTTAGGAACTCCCCTCACCTGGTTGTCTAGGTCTTCATTGGTTAGTTAGGAACTCCCCTCACCTGGTTGTCTAGGTCTTCATTGGTTAGTTAGGAACTCCCCTCACCTGGTTGTCTAGGTCTTCATTGGACACAAATTAAAAGGAAATAACAAAAACCAGCTGACTCTCGGCCATGGAATGAGTGACACCCCTGACCCCTGGTATCCATACAACCCTAGTCTCGTGGGACCATCCTTCCAAATCTAGTCTCATTGACTCAACTGTTGGAACATACGTGAGCGAAGGCTGGGTGCATTATCCCAAACATCTAAAAGAGAGTGAAGGCTGGGTGCACTATCCCAAACACCTAAAAGAGAGTGAAGGCTGGGTGCACTATCCCAAACACCTAAAAGAGAGTGAAGGCTGGGTGCACTATCCCAAACACCTAAAAGAGAGTGAAGGCTGGGTGCACTATCCCAAACACCTAAAAGAGAGTGAAGGCTGGGTGCACTATCCCAAACACCTAAAAGAGAGTGAAGGCTGGGTGCACTATTCCAAACACCTAAAAGAGAGTGAAGGCTGGGTGCACTATCCCAAACACCTAAAAGAGAGTGAAGGCTGGGTGCACTATCCCAAACACCTAAAAGAGAGTGAAGGCTGGGTGCACTATCCCAAACACCTAAAAGAGAGTGAAGGCTGGGTGCACTATCCCAAAAACCTAAAAGAGAGTGAAGGCTGGGTGCACTATCCCAAACACCTAAAAGTGACACATGGTGGAACAGGACAACTAATATGAACCGCTCCCAAGTTACACTTGCTTCCTAGAGCACTCAAATTCCTAATCTCAAACTCAAATCCTCCAAAACAAAGGGATGGATACTCTCATATACATGTGCCACAGAATGATTTTGGGGTGACTTGATGTCACCGTTAGAAGAAGCTGCCTTAAGAGCCGTGTCATATTTCAGCTTTGTAGTGCAGAGCTAATGGAAAGTAAGGTGGAATTATATTCAGTAGGAAGGTTGCAACCCCAGCATACTAACTGAAGGCTGAATATTTTCTGGAAATATGCTATCTAGCTAAAGCAGCTGGCCTTGTCATCTCCTCACACTGTAATTTAATCTAGAGAGAGAAAAGCCCACAGCATGTTGATTACTTACTCAAAATGTTGCAGGAATTTCCCCTTGAGGGATACTGAAGTTAAATTGAACTGAATTGAGTGTAGTCCACTGGGAATCCATCCTGGTCACCTCTAACTGATGAGGACTAAGTTACACCAACTCAAAAAGAAAAGTTGCATCAACTAAAAACCAAAGTAACAGCAGCAAACATGGTTGGAAAAGTTGCTATTGTTGTTGTTGCTTTTCTTCATACTGTTTTTGAATGTTGCAGGAGGAACTATTCAAGACATTGACATCATCAACAGTAGTCATGCTTCCTACACTGTAGTGTTATTAATCTAGTTTACCTAGGAAGGTCTGTCTGTCTGGTGAAACAGATTGAGGTTATTCATTATGCAGTAGTTGGGTTGTGAAGTAGTACTAGTCCAATGATAAGTCCTCTTTCTTCCAGAGAAGGTAAGTCTTTTTATCAAGCCGTCTCAATTGCTGCTGCTGCTGTCAGTGGAGATGGAGGTTAGTGTTGCATCTTTCCCCTCCCTTTCACCCTCTTTCTTCTTCGTCTCATCTTTGAAGAAGAGTAGAGGAAACATCCCCAAGATGCAGCCGATGGCAACTCCGATGGCTTTACCCTGAAGCCAAAACAAAACAAGAAACATTACATTACTGCTCTGATGTCTAATACTAATACTAATATGCAGTGCTACAAGTATGTAACCTGCACACAGCTCTAGGCCAATAAAAACCGGACAGACTGAAGGAAAGTTAAAGGTTTTTATTAGCCTGACTGCTGGATTCAGAACAAATACTGTCTACAGTCAAATGACTGAACAACCAAAAGCTTATTCTGTAGGACACTTCTGATTGGCTCAATTCAATCAGATCCACTTTATCTGTCATCCACATAGCGGTAGAGCTGTCCAATCCACAAGCAGTTCCTGACATTATACCTAAAGCGGACATCGCCATTGGCTGCATGGAGTCGCATTAAGAGAAATCCCATGCAGCCTTGTTAACAATTTTGAACACTGGAATTTGAGATGCAATTTACATCTCTATTCGGCTCATTTTCAGCATCGCCAAAACATCAGCTGTGTGGGTGTCGGCTATCACCAGTTAACACTTGATCTGATTGGATCTAGGATCAGGCAGGCAGGCAGGCAGGCAGGCAGGCAGGCAGGCAGGCAGGCAGGCAGGCAGGCAGGCAGGCAGGCAGGCAGGCAGGCAGGCAGGCAGGCAGGCAGGCAGGCAGGCAGGCAGTGTGTATGTCCTCTCAGAGATAAGACAGGCAGGCAGGCAGAGACAGGCAGAGAGACAGACAGACAAGCAGACAGGCAGACTGTTTAGGGTACTCACACTGTGGGTACTAACTCTCGTCTGCCACATGTCAGCCTGTTTAGGGTTCAGGTCTGGACCCACAAGCCCACAACGACAGGCTAGGGCTTCCACGTAACCTGCAAGGCTAACACAGGAAAATACTATGGTTACATTCCTTAATGCACTAGAAAAAGGTTTGGTTACATACATCAGTGCATTATCTCTGTTAACCCAGAAGTAAAATATTGTGTAATTTGGTCAGCTGCATGATTAGTTCTGGTCTAGATTAAGCTCCGCCTCTCTTTATGATCCAAAAGGCCAAACTGATCCTAGATCAGCACTCCTACTCTGAGATTTATGAATACAGGTCCTGAGCTTTAAGGTATCACCAGCGGAAAGATTCCATTCACTGCTGGAGTGATATGGTAATACGAAATTACCATAATACGAATCATAGAAATATACAATTAAACCAGCAATATGAACAGCAGAAAACCTCTGGCACAGACATCTGTGCATAGAATCATAAAAAGATGGGATTAAAACAAATATAATAAAATAGACAACATTAATCAAATCACATAAACCACATCTAAATCAATCACATCTAAAACCCTACCTCTTCAAAGACTATCTTAAATAAGACATTTCAGTCTACCCCCTCCATAAAAAAAACGAACCAAAAATATCAACATTTTAATGATCTCTTCCTACTAGCACGGACTTCTTTATTGACAAAAAATGTACTTACTACGACTGTGTTATGTGGTTGTCTCACCTAGCTATCTTGAGATGAATGCACTAACTGTAAGTCGCTCTGGATAACAGCGTCTGCTAAATGATTCAAAATATGAAATGTATTTAGTGAGGACGCTCGGTGAGGGACGTGTGTTGCCTGGTGATGAAACTATGATTCAAAGGAAAACAAACCATTTCTACCAATTTCATGTATTATTTCACCTCCTTAGTGTGTCCCAATGTGAATGAATAATATTCAACATCATAATCAATCAAACCCAGGCAATGAATAGCCCATTCATTTTATTTTTCAAATGCCTAAATAAATAAAGAGGGGAGATACATCTCAGCCTGTCAGGGCCAGTGCTTAGTGGGCATCGCTCTAAAATCTGATGGATGAAAGACACCTCAGATGCAATGGCCACTGGCCTCCAACCTTCAGGTTGAATACAGACTTCCCCAGATGTCCCTGGAACATGGACTGCATCTGTAATAACACCCTGTTCCCTATATAGTGCACTACTTTAGACCAGGGCCCATAAGTAGCCCATAGTGCTCTGGTCAAAAGTAGTGAACTATATAGGGAATTGGGTAGAATTTAAGACACACCCACAGGCTGCATCTATTCCCTATAATAGTACACTGCTTAGCGCTCACCGCTCTGGGGCTGTAATGGGTTAGGCTGATGTTGTGATGGATGGATGGGTTAGGCTGATGTTGTGATGGATGGATGGGTTAGGCTGATGTTGTGATGGATGGATGGGTTAGGCTGATGTTATGATGGATGGATGGGTTAGGCTGATGTTGTGATGGATGGATGGGTTAGGCTGATGTTGTGATGGATGGATGGGTTAGGCTGATGTTGTGATGGATGGATGGGTTAGGCTGATGTTGTGATGGATGGATGGGTTAGGCTGATGTTGTGATGGATGGATGGGTTAGGCTGATGTTGTGATGGATGGATGGGTTAGGCTGATGTTGTGATGGATGGATGGGTTAGGCTGATGTTGTGATGGATGGATGCCATATCCAGTATGATGCCAACTGAGTGCCAGACAGAGCAGCTACCTCCATTATGATGCCAACTGAGAGCAGCTACCTCCATTATGATGCCAACTGAGTGCCAGACAGAGCAGCTACCTCCATTATGATGCCAACTGAGTGCCAGACAGAGAAGCTACCTCCATTATGATGCCAACTGAGAGCAGCTACCTCCATTATGATGCCAACTGAGAGCAGCTACCTCCATTATGATGCCAACTGAGTGCCAGACAGAGCAGCTACCTCCATTATGATGCCAACTGAGTGCCAGACAGAGAGGCTAACTCCATTATGATGCCAACTGAGTGCCAGACAGAGCAGCTAACTCCATTATGATGCCAACTGAGTGCCAGACAGAGAAGCTACCTCCATTATGATGCCAACTGAGTGCCAGACAGAGCAGCTAACTCCATTATGATGCCAACTGAGTGCCAGACAGAGAAGCTACCTCCATTATGATGCCAACTGAGTGCCAGACAGAGCAGCTACCTCCATTATGATGCCAACTGAGTGCCAGACAGAGAAGCTACCTCCATTATGATGCCAACTGAGAGCAGCTACCTCCATTATGATGCCAACTGAGAGCAGCTACCTCCATTATGATGCCAACTGAGTGCCAGACAGAGCAGCTACCTCCATTATGATGCCAACTGAGTGCCAGACAGAGAAGCTAACTCCATTATGATGCCAACTGAGTGCCAGACAGAGCAGCTAACTCCATTATGATGCCAACTGAGTGCCAGACAGAGAAGCTACCTCCATTATGATGCCAACTGAGTGCCAGACAGAGCAGCTAACTCCATTATGATGCCAACTGAGTGCCAGACAGAGAAGCTACCTCCATTATGATGCCAACTGAGTGCCAGACAGAGCAGCTACCTCCATTATGATGCCAACTGAGTGCCAGACAGAGCAGCTACCTCCATTATGATGCCAACTTAGTGCCAGACAGAGCAGCTACCTCCATTATGATGCCAACTGAGTGCCAGACAGAGCAGCTACCTCCATTATGATGCCAACTTAGTGCCAGACAGAGCAGCTACCTCCATTATGATGCCAACTTAGTGCCAGACAGAGCAGCTACCTCCATTATGATGCCAACTGAGTGCCAGACAGAGCAGCTACCTCCATTATGATGCCAACTTAGTGCCAGACAGAGCAGCTACCTCCATTATGATGCCAACTTAGTGCCAGACAGAGCAGCTACCTCCATTATGATGCCAACTGAGTGCCAGACAGAGCAGCTACCTCCATTATGATGCCAACTGAGTGCCAGACAGAGAAGCTACCTCCATTATGATGCCAACTTAGTGCCAGACAGAGAAGCTACCTCCATTATGATGCCAACTGAGTGCCAGACAGAGCAGCTACCTCCATTATGATGCCAACTTAGTGCCAGACAGAGCAGCTACCTCCATTATGATGCCAACTTAGTGCCATACAGAGCAGTGGCACAGATGGCCCAGGAACATGAGCAGAATCCTGAAATGACACTATTCCCTATAAAGTGGTCAAAGGTAAGTAAGTCTTGTCTGACCCAGAATGGCCCATAGAGGCAATAGGCGGCCTGCAGGCAAAAACAGTCCCGTGAGTGATTTATTAGTTTTTTAGTAAAACAAATACAGTTGAAGTCATTAGTTTACATACACCTTAGCCAAATACATTTAAACTCAGTTTTTCACAATTCCTGACATTTAATCCTAGTAAAAATTCCCTGTCTTAGGTCAGTTAGGATCACCACTTTATTTTAAGAATGTGAAATGTCAGAATAATAGTAGAGAGAATGATTTATTTCAGCTTTTATTTCTTTCATCACATTCCCAGTGGGTCAGAAGTTTACATACACTCAATTAGTATTTGGTAGCACTGCCTTTAAATTGTTTAACTTGGGTCAAACGTTTCGGGTAGCCTTCCACAAGCTTCCCACAATAAGTTGGGTGAATTTTGGCCCATTCCTCCTGACAGAACTGGTGTAGCTGAGTCAGGTTTGTAGGCCTCCTTGCTCGCAGACGCTTTTTCAGTTCTGCCCACAACATTTCTATAGGATTGAGGTCAGGGCCACACTTTGTTGTTCTTAAGCCATTTTGCAACAACTTTGGAAGTATGCTTGGGGTCATTGTACATTTGGAAGACCCATTTGATGTCTTTAGATGTTGCTTCAATATATCCACATAATTTTCCTTCCTCATGATGCCATCTATTTTGTGAAGTGCACCAGTCCCTCCTGCAGCAAAGCACCCCCACAACATGATGCTGCCACCCCGTGCTTCACGGTTGAGATGGTGTTCTTCGGCTTGCAAGCCTCCCCCTTTTTCCTCCAAACATAACGATGGTCATTATGGCCAAACAGTTCTATTTTTGTTTCATCAGACCAGAGGACATTTCTCCAAAAAGTATGATCTTTGTCCCCATGTGCAGTTGCAAACCGTAGTCTGGCTTTTTTATGGCGGTTTTGGAGCAGTGGCTTCTTCCTTGCTGAGCGGCCTTTCAGGTTATGTCGATATAAGACTCGTTTTACTGTGGATATAGATACTTTTGTACCTGTTTCCTCCAGCATCTTCACAAGGTCCTTTGCTGTTGTTCTGGGATTGATTTGCACTTTTCGCACCAAAGTACGTTCATCTCTAGGAGACAGAACGTGTCTCCTTCCTGAGCAGTATGATGGCTGCGTGGTCCCATGGTGTTTATACTTGCATACTAATGTTTGTACAGATGAACGTGGTACCGCCAGGCGTTTGGAAATTGCTCCCAAGGATGAACCAGACTTGTGGAGGTCTACAATTTTTTTTCTGCGGCCTTGGCTGATTTCTATTTATTTTCCCAAGATGTCGAGCAAAGAGGCACTGAGTTTGAAGGTAGGCCTTGAAATACATACACAGGTACACCTCCAATTGACTCAAATGCTTCAAAAGCTTCTAAAGCCATGACATCATTTTCTGGAATTTTCCAAGCTGTTTAAAGGCACAGTCAACTTAGTGTATGTAAACTTCTGACCCACTGGAACTGTGATATAGTGAATTATAAGTTAAATAATTTGTCTGTAAACAATTGTTGGAAGAATTACTTGTGTCATGCACAAAGTAGATGTCCTATCCGACTTGCCAAAACTATAGTTTTCTGTGGAGTGGTTGAAAAATGATGTGTATGTAAACTTTTGGGTAAAAAAATACATGAATATCAATAGGAATTAAGCAAAACATTTGTTTAATTGAGAAAATCTGTTCGAAAGTATTCCCACAAATAAAGAAAGAGACGTCATCGTGTCTCAATGTCATCAAGGTAAGAAAGTATTGTTATTTCCAAATACAATCTCTTTTTGAGTTATTATAACTATGTTCCAGCGGCTGAATCTAGTTTCTTAGCCTACAGCAACTCAACCATCCACAGGCTGGATGCAGAGGTCAGGGACCAAATTATCAGTTTAAATTCAGTCAGGGGAATGTCTTCACTCCAGCAGAACCAATAGAAACCAATAACCCACAGGTCACTGCAGATACACCGGGATAAACTAACAAGCATCACTGTGCTCTGCTGAGCAAACAGCTTCCCTGACAGCAGATGACAATGATAGCATAATGGTTGTGATATAGTGAGTAGGCCTAGTACACAGGCTTAATGAGATGTTTTGATCACCAGACAGTTAGACATCCTCATTACAGCATGAACTGATTCTAGAGGAGAAAGAAAGTGTTTGTAAAGACCACCCTTTTTCAGGTCAGACAATAAAATAGCATAATCTGACACAATGGAAGAATTCGCCAGATGTCAGTTGCATGACTAATACATATATTGGCATCTACATTATGTCCATGATAGACATACAGGGATAATCTGACAGAAATGACCATTTGTTAGGTGTATAGATTACTTGATTACATAGAGCATTATGGACACACTGTAAACCAACATACAGTATGTTGGGAAAGATGCTGCTATAATGAGGAATGACGCTCTACCTCATTACCAGTAGAGGGCAGAGCTGAGTAGGTGTTACCTGGCTAAACACTGGGGACAGTTACCTGGCTAAACACTGGGGACAGTTACCTGGCTAAACACTGGGGACAGTTACCTGGCTAAACACTGTGGACAGTGAGGAGGAGGTGTTACCTGGATAAACACTGGAGACAGTGAGGAGTAGGTGTTACCTGGATAAACACTGGGGACAGTTACCTGGATAAACACTGGGGACAGTGAGGAGGAGGTGTTACCTGGCTAAACACTGGGGACAGTTACCTGGATAAACACTGGAGACAGTGAGGAGTAGGTGTTACCTGGCTAAACACTGGGGACAGTTACCTGGATAAACACTGGGGACAGTGAGGAGGAGGTGTTACCTGGCTAAACACTGTGGACAGTGAGGAGGAGGTGTTACCTGGATAAACACTGGAGACAGTGAGGAGTAGGTGTTACCTGGCTAAACACTGTGGACAGTGAGGAGGAGGTGTTACCTGGCTAAACACTGGGGACAGTGAGGAGTAGGTGTTACCTGGATAAACACTGGGGACAGTGAGGAGGAGGTGTTACCTGGCTAAACACTGGGGACAGTGAGGAGGAGGTGTTACCTGGCTAAACACTGGGGACAGTGAGGAGGAGGTGTTACCTGGCTAAACACTGGGGACAGTGAGGAGTAGGTGTTACCTGGCTAAACACTGGGGACAGTGAGGAGGAGGTGTTACCTGGATAAACACTGGGGACAGTGAGGAGGAGGTGTTACCTGGATAAACACTAGGGACAGTGAGGAGGAGGTGTTACCTGGCTAAACACTGGGGACAGTGAGGAGGAGGTGTTACCTGGATAAACACTGGGGACAGTGAGGAGGAGGTGTTACCTGGATAAACACTGGGGACAGTGAGGAGTAGGTGTTACCTGGATAAACACTAGGGACAGTGAGGAGGAGGTGTTACCTGGATAAACACTGGGGACAGTGAGGAGGAGGTGTTACCTGGCTAAACACTGGGGACAGTGAGGAGGAGGTGTTACCTGGCTAAACACTGGGGACAGTGAGGAGGAGGTGTTACCTGGCTAAACACTGGGGACAGTGAGGAGTAGGTGTTACCTGGCTAAACACTGGGGACAGTGAGGAGGAGGTGTTACCTGGATAAACACTAGGGACAGTGAGGAGGTGTTACCTGGCTAAACACTGGGGACAGTGAGGAGTAGGTGTTACCTGGATAAACACTGGGGACAGTGAGGAGTAGGTGTTACCTGGATAAACACTGGGGACAGTGAGGAGTAGGAGTTACCTGGATAAACACTAGGGACAGTGAGGAGTAGGTGTTACCTGGATAAACACTGGGGACAGTGAGGAGTAGGTGTTACCTGGATAAACACTGGGGACAGTGAGGAGTAGGTGTTACCTGGCTAAACACTGGGGACAGTGAGGAGGAGGTGTTACCTGGATAAACACTGGGGACAGTGAGGAGGAGGTGTTACCTGGATAAACACTGGGGACAGTGAGGAGGAGGTGTTACCTGGATAAACACTGTGGACAGTGAGGAGGAGGTGTTACCTGGATAAACACTAGGGACAGTGAGGCCAAGCTGTAAATCTTAATGTTCTACTGGTCAACGTCTTCAAATGTGTCAACATCGAAAACAGTAGAAACATACAGTAAACCTAGGTCTGCCACCAAAATGATGAAATGTACCTGAGGGTAACTTTAAACATTTCGCTGAATGATGAAATGTTGTGTTCATAGTGTGCAAACCAAGCTAACAGAGGAGAGTCTGTGGCGCCAACGCTCAAACCAAGCTAACAGAGGAGATGCTGGAGCCACAACTCAAACCAAGCTAACAGAGGAGATGCTGGAGCCACAACTCAAACCAAGCTAACAGAGGAGATGCTGGAGCCACAACTCAAACCAAGCTAACAGAGGAGATGCTGGAGCCATGGCCACAGCATCTGACTGCTGTTAAAATGACTCATACATCAAATTACAGACTTCAGAAAGAGACAGCAGCAGATTATCCAACATCTGGGAAATCAAACATCCGTAAAATGCAGACATCTACAATCCTCTCTGTCAGAGTCATATAAAACGGACAGCAGAGAATACACACCAAATACTTTATTCTATAAATCACCATAATGCTGACAACAAGGCCAATAGGAAACATTTAGTTACAGTAGCTTAGCTCTAGCCTGGTCCCAGATCTGCTCTAGCCTGGTCAAAGATCTGCTCTAGCCTGGTCCCAGATCTGCTCTAGCCTGGTCCCAGATCTGCTCTAGCCTGGTCCCAGATCTGCTCTAGCCTGGTCCCAGATCTGCTCTAGCCTGGTCCCAGATCTGCTCTAGCCTGGTCCCCAATGTGCTCTAGCCTGGTCCCAGATCTGCTCTAGCCTGGTCACAGATCTTCTCTAGCCTGGTCAAAGATCTGCTCTAGCCTGGTCCCAGATCTGCTCTAGCCTGGTCCCCAATCTGCTCTAGCCTGGTCAAAGATCTGCTCTAGCCTGGTCCCCGATCTGCACTAGCCTGGTCCCCGATGTGCTCTAGCCTGGTCCCAGATCTGCTCTAGCCTGGTCCCAGATCTGCTCTAGCCTGGTCCCAGATCTGCTCTAGCCTGGTCCCAGATCTGTTCTAGCCTGGTCCCAGATCTGCTCTAGCCTGGTCCCAGATCTGCTCTAGCCTGGTCCCAGATCTGCTCTAGCCTGGTCCCAGATCTGCTCTAGCCTGGTCCCAGATCTGCTCTAGCCTGGTCCCAGATCTGCTCTAGCCTGGTCCCCGATCTGCTCTAGCCTGGTCCCAGATCTGCTCTAGTCTGGTCCCAGATCTGTTCAGTCAGGCTAGTGTAGCTCTACAGGTTGTGTTGGAACCAGTCACAATGACTAACTGGCAATAGTCATCATTACTTTCTGTACAAAACCACATGGGCAAAACAAGGACAATGACAGGACATAAATCAAATGTATTTATAAAGCCCTTTTTACATCAGCCATGTCACAAAGTGCTATACAGAAACCCAGCCTAAAACCCCAAACAGCAAGCAATGCAGATGTAGAAGCATGGTGGCTAGGAAAAACTCCCTAGAAAGGCAAAACCTAGGAAGAAACCTAGAGAGGAACCAGGCTCTGAGGGGTGGCCAGTCCTCTTCTGTCTGTGCTGGGTGGAGATTATAACAATTTATGGCCATTAAGGCCAGTTCTTTCTCCAAGATGTTCAAGCTTTCATAGATGACCAGCAGGGTCAAATAATAATCATAGTGGTTGTAGAGGTTGCAACAGGTGAATACATCTGGTGAATGTCACTTGGCTTTTCATAGCCAGGCATTTAGATGTGGTAGAGAGTGCAGGTGCGGTAGAGAGAGTGAGCGAGAGAGAGAGCAAGAGAGAGAGAGAGAGAGAGAGAGAGAGAGAGAGAGAGAGAGAGAGAGAGAGAGATGAAAACAGCAGGTCTGGGACAAGGTGGCACGTCCGGTTAACAGGTCAGGGTTCCATAACCACAACTGTCACTGTCTAACAGATTCTGTTACAGTGGTTTTAACATTAGTCTGTGATGATGTTGGAGGCTCTTGCACTGAGACAGTGACAATAATAACAGTTTAAAACAGATGGTGTAACACAGATACTTTGAGAGGACATCAGCTCCAGCACTCTGCAGCAACAGCCTCCAGAGCAGTGAGACATCCTCCCCACACTAAAGAGCGCTAACCAAAGACTGGCACTTCAGAGTTTAACATTCCTGGTATGGAAACTGGTGAAGACTGACACTTCAGAGTCTAATGGTCCTGGTATGGAAACTGGTGAAGACTGACACTTCAGTCTAATGGTCCTGGTCTGGAAACTGGTGAAGACTGACACTTCAGTCTAATGGTCCTGGTATGGAAACTGGTGAAGACTGACACTTCAGAGTCTAATGGTCCTGGTATGGAAACTGGTGAAGACTGACACTTCAGTCTAATGGTCCTGGTCTGGAAACTGGTGAAGACTGACACTTCAGAGTCTAATGGTCCTGGTATGGAAACTGGTGAAGACTGACACTTCAGAGTCTAATGGTCCTGGTATGGAAACTGGTGAAGACTGACACTTCAGAGTCTAATGGTCCTGGTATGGAAACTGACTGGTCTTTTGACAGTATTTACTGAGATTATAGAACAGCTCTTCACCATTATGTTGATGTGCTGTCAATGTACAGACACAGGAGAGACATTAGGTTAGAGGACATCATTAACCTCTCTCCAGTTTCAGCCTGAGGTTTGCGGTTTGCCTGTAAGCAAATTAGGCGCATTCCAGGTAGTCTTTTTTGTAGTTGTTCACCGCACTGGAGTTCTCAGAAACCACATTAGTACTGTAGCTTCTGAGATGCATACTGTAGAGTACGACTGCAATAGGACACCACCAGGGACTGTACACAGTGTGACTACAATAGGACACCACCAGGGACTGTACACAGTGTGACTACAATAGGACACCACCAGGGACTGTACACAGTGTGACTACAATAGGACACCACCAGGGACTGTACACAGTGTGACTACAATAGGACACCACCAGGGACTGTACACAGTGTGACTACAATAGGACACCACCAGGAACTGTATCAGCCCTAACAGACGATTGATTTGATCAGCCTTTTCTTACCCGAGTCCAGCCAGGTCCGACACAAGGTTCCCCAGGGCAGCAGCTGCAGAGAGAGAAGAGAGGGAGGTCATGGTTCTGCCTGGGTGAAGGACACGTTGATGATGTCAGAGGTTAAAGGTCCTTGTATGCTCCAATGAGATCCATTAAACACGTTGTAGAGTTGGAGTTTAATTGTCGTATATGGAGTTATTTCTCACTATGCTCCCGGAACAAGATAAGGTGTTCCGAACCAAACAACTCTCTTTTCACACCTGACTGATTTTAATACAACTGGGTTCTTTTTAAGAGGTCAGCCATAGAGCAGCCAGCAGGTAGGGAGGGGGGCTGTGCTGGAACTGAGTGGAGCAGGCTGTGTCTCTGACTCATCATTAGACAGTAGCTGTGCCTCTGACTCATCATTAGACAGTAGCAGTGTCTCTGACTCATCATTAGACAGTAGCTGTGTCTCTGACTCATCATTAGACAGTAGCTGTGTCTCTGACTCATCATTAGACAGTAGCTGTGTATCTGACTCATCATTAGACAGTAGCTGTGTCTCTGACTCATCATTAGACAGTAGCTGTGCCTCTGACTCATCATTAGACAGTAGCGGTGTCTCTGACTCATCATTAGACAGTAGCTGTGTCTCTGACTCATCATTAGACAGTAGCTGTGTCTCTGACTCATCATTAGACAGTAGCTGTGTATCTGACTCATCATTAGACAGTAGCTGTGTCTCTGACTCATCATTAGACAGTAGCGGTGTCTCTGACTCATCATTAGACAGTAGCTGTGTCTCTGACTCATCATTAGACAGTAGCTGTGTCTCTGACTCATCATTAGACAGTAGCGGTGTCTCTGACTCATCATTAGACAGTAGCTGTGTCTCTGACTCATCATTAGACAGTAGCTGTGTCTCTGACTCATCATTAGACAGTAGCTGTGTCTCTGACTCATCATTAGACAGTATCTGTGTCTCTGACTCATCATTATGCAGTAGCTGTGTCTCTGACTCATCATTAGACAGTAGCTGTGTCTCTGACTCATCATTAGACAGTAGCTGTGTCTCTGACTCATCATTAGACAGTAGCTGTGTCTCTGACTCATCATTAGACAGTAGCTGTGTCTCTGACTCATCATTAGGCAGTAGCTGTCTCTCTGTGTGTTGTCCTGTGACTGACATTTGTCTAAAACAATCAATCATTGGTCATTGATCTGAATGTCATGGCAAAGCAGGGTCATTCAGGAGTCATGTAGGCTGTGAGGGACAGGGGTCTGTTTAATGTTAACATATCAATCTATGTATTTCTATATCAAACACAAAATAAACACTGAATGTCAAAACTAAATGGCCCGTAACAGAAATGCTGAAGATTAAGAACCAAAAAATGATCTACAACCTAAAAGCTTTCTTCGGCTGTCCCAATAGGAGAACCCTTTATACAGAGAGTTCTATACGGAACCCAAAAGAGATCACTTTTGGAACCCTTTTTTTCAGTTAGTCTGAAACTAATTGTGAAGATACTCAATCTTTATTAGAGGAGAGAGAGCAGGAGCAAGGTCAGATGTCTGTAACTTATTGCAGCCCCAGGATTGTGTCCCAAATGGCACCCTATCCTCTTTATAGTGCACTACTTTTGACCAGGGCCCATAGGGTAGTGCACTACATAAGGAATAGGGTGCTATTTGGGACGAACCCTATGCTGTAGCAGTACTGTAGCAGGGCTGCTGCAGGTTTTAGGCAGCCATCCAAAGAGAGAAGGAGAGAAAGTGTAGACACATTTAACAAGATCAGAGCCTTATGAAAGTCCAAACCAACATCCATCAGGTTGAAAATGTTGATAATGACAAGTCCAACAGGTTACATGACCATCTGGAGTTTAAATATAAAGCCCTCAACTTCAGGTTGGATTTGACTGATGATTTCACTTCATTTGTCAATAAAAGCTGCAGACATTATTCATAATCCAATTTAGAATCTCCCTGTAGACACTCAGAACTCCCACAAATCTTCAACGATTTATGTTAAGAGAGGTCTCTGGAAACCTTTATGGTTTTCAGGTTTAGTGTCCAGAGACCTCTCTGGAATTCTCTATGTTCCTTTTGGAATTGATCAGCTGCACCGCATTGCCTCTAATTGGGGAGACTATTTATGTTCAGTATTCCCACCTGTGTTTGTGGGTTACTTTTTGGTTGCGCTGGGTCACGGTATCGCCTTTTGTTATTTTTGAGTTTTGTATAATAAAAGGAATGTTTCTGCAACACAGCTCTGTGCTTCGGGTCCTGTCTCATAGCGACCGTGACACAACATTTTGTTAGTCTGGTGTAGTTTATGTACAGTACCGCTGGACTCTCTTAAGATGTCTGTGTAACTGTTAGAAACACAGCAGGCTATTTCAGAAACATAGCAGCGAGGAAATCCGATTACAGACAGACGGCAAAAATAGTGATATTCTCGTTCTTTATGCCATCTGGTACTTTCATAACAGTAGGAGAAGAACCACTGTGTTCAAAAGTTCTCTCTCCTTCTTTTCTTCTCTCCTCAGATCAGCTGACACATCCACTTCCCTCTCCTCAGACCAGCTGACACATCACTTCCCTCTCCTCAGATCAGCTGACACATCCACTTCCCTCTCCTCGGATCAGCTGACACATCCACTTCCCTCTCTCTGGACCCTGCCTGTCACTGTTAGTTATAGTAGAGCTCTGGACCCTGCCTGTCACTGCTAGTTATAGTAGAGCTCTGTGTCCAGCCTGCTGCTAGTGATACTAGAGCTCTGGGTCCAGCTAGTTATACTAGAGCTCTGGGTCCAGCTAGTTATACTAGAGCTCTGGGTCCAGCTAGTTATAGTAGAGCTCTGGGTCCAGCTAGTTATAGTAGAGCTCTGGGTCCAGCTAGTTATACTAGAGCTCTGGGTCCAGCTAGTTGTAGTAGAGCTCTGGGTCCAGCTAGTTATAGTAGAGCTCTGGGTCCAGCTAGTTATAGTAGAGCTCTGGGTCCAGCTAGTTTAGTAGAGCTCTGGGTCCAGCTAGTTATAGTAGAGCTCTGGGTCCAGCTAGCTATAGTAGAGCTCTGGGTCCAGCTAGTTATAGTAGAGCTCTGGGTCCAGCTAGTTATAGTAGAGCTCTGGGTCCAGCTAGTTATAGTAGAGCTCTGGGTCCAGCTAGTTTAGTAGAGCTCTGGGTCCAGCTAGTTATAGTAGAGCTCTGGGTCCAGCTAGCTATAGTAGAGCTCTGGGTCCAGCTAGTTATAGTAGAGCTCTGGGTCCAGCTAGTTATAGTAGAGCTCTGGGTCCAGCTAGTTATAGTAGAGCTCTGGGTCCAGCTAGTTATAGTAGAGCTCTGGATCTAGCTAGTTATAGTAGAGCTCTGGGTCCAGCTAGTTATAGTAGAGCTCTGGGTCCAGCTAGTTATAGTAGAGCTCTGGGTCCAGCTAGTTATAGTAGAGCTCTGGGTCCAGCTAGCTATAGTAGAGCTCTGGGTCCAGCTAGTTATAGTAGAGCTCTGGGTCCAGCTAGTTATAGTAGAGCTCTGGGTCCAGCTAGTTATAGTAGAGCTCTGGATCCAGCTAGTTATAGTAGAGCTCTGGGTCCAGCTAGTTATAGTAGAGCTCTGGGTCCAGCTAGCTATAGTAGAGCTCTGGGTCCAGCTAGTTATAGTAGAGCTCTGGGTCCAGCTAGTTATAGTAGAGCTCTGGGTCCAGCTAGTTATAGTAGAGCTCTGGGTCCAGCTAGTTATAGTAGAGCTCTGGATCTAGCTAGTTATAGTAGAGCTCTGGGTCCAGCTAGTTATAGTAGAGCTCTGGGTCCAGCTAGTTATAGTAGAGCTCTGGGTCCAGCTAGTTATAGTAGAGCTCTGGGTCCAGCTAGCTATAGTAGAGCTCTGGGTCCAGCTAGTTATAGTAGAGCTCTGGGTCCAGCTAGTTATAGTAGAGCTCTGGGTCCAGCTAGTTATAGTAGAGCTCTGGGTCCAGCTAGTTTAGTAGAGCTCTGGGTCCAGCTAGTTATAGTAGAGCTCTGGGTCCAGCTAGCTATAGTAGAGCTCTGGGTCCAGCTAGTTATAGTAGAGCTCTGGGTCCAGCTAGTTATAGTAGAGCTCTGGGTCCAGCTAGTTATAGTAGAGCTCTGGGTCCAGCTAGTTATAGTAGAGCTCTGGATCTAGCTAGTTATAGTAGAGCTCTGGGTCCAGCTAGTTATAGTAGAGCTCTGGGTCCAGCTAGTTATAGTAGAGCTCTGGGTCCAGCTAGTTATAGTAGAGCTCTGGGTCCAGCTAGCTATAGTAGAGCTCTGGGTCCAGCTAGTTATAGTAGAGCTCTGGGTCCAGCTAGTTATAGTAGAGCTCTGGGTCCAGCTAGTTATAGTAGAGCTCTGGATCCAGCTAGTTATAGTAGAGCTCTGGGTCCAGCTAGTTATAGTAGAGCTCTGGGTCCAGCACATTACAGCCTTGTCTTTCTGCTGTTCCCTGAAATAGCCCTGCAGTATCTCACTGGGAGAGGCTTCACAGTCTATTATACAGCAGAGCTAGAGTACCAGCAGACACACCTCCACATCGAATACTATACTGTATATGAATTCATTTTAACTGTGGTAAAAATAGTAAAGGGCCCAGCGATATGTTAACCACAATCAAGAGAACATAAGGTTTCCTGCTCAGAGGAATTTATCTAACGGAAAAGAAGACTGAGAGAATACCTAACAGAAAACAATCTCCCACTATCACAATATGTTGTTAACCCATAACATGGGCCAGCCATAGGGGATTCTGCAGTCCTCAACTACCCCAGGATTCAATTGACTGACAGTCTGACAGACGTTTAAAGTTCCAGAGTCAATATCTTTGTTTGCTGCGGGTACCCATCCCAAATTCCACCAGGGCTCACAAATGGGAAGAGATTAAAGCAATCCGCTGACAGAGAGTGTGTGTGTTTCCCTCAGCTAGTCTCATGGACTTCATATCAGCCCATATTACAGGTTCTGCAGCAAACAGTTTATATGGTGCTTTTCACGGTAAGGTCTACACCTGTTGTATTCGGCGCATGTGACAAATAAAGTTTGATTTGTTTTAAAGTCTAATTTATCTCTGATATGTTCTCCTCTGTTACAGGCTGAAGTCTCATTTATCTCTGATATGTTCTCCTCTGTTACAGGCTGAAGTCTCATTTATCTCTGATATGTTCTCCTCTGTTACAGGCTGAAGTCTCATTTATCTCTGATATGTTCTCCTCTGTTACAGGCTGAAGTCTCATTTATCTCTGATGTAATGTGACAGCTATGTTATGTTATATGTTATATTATGGTATGGTAGCTAGCTAGGCTATGGTTGAGTCCCAAATGGTACCCTATTCCCTATATAGTGCACTACCCTATGGGCCCTGGTCAAAAGCAGTGCACTGTATAGGGAATAGAGTGCCATTTGGGACGCATTGTCTCTCAGTCGTTTGGTTTCAAGAAGGCTGAATCATTCTGTTAAAATGCAAATGATCACCTCTTCCCCTAAAGTGAATGACTAGGATATGGCTGTAGTCATTCATTTGACTGAAGAGGAATATTACCATACATATGAATACTCATCTGCTATCTATGGCTCTCTTCAGTTTCTGTCAGTTTGCCAGACCAGGGGACAAAATGAGAGCCTACGTGTCTCCTGCTGTAACCTTCAAACTCAACTCTGACCTGAAAGCCAGTTCCACTGTTTTCATTGTTCCCCTCTAATCAGGGACTGATTTAGACCTGCGACACCAAGTGTGTGCAATTAATTGTCAGGCAGAACAGAAAACTAGCAGGCAAGAGTTGAGTATCCCTACCCTATATGGTGCACTACTTTGACCAGAGGCTGATAGTGCACTACATAGGGGATATGGTGCCATTTGGGACGTTCCCAAGGCTTTAATTAGAAGCTGAGTGCAGAATTAATTTAGCTATTGTAAAGTGACATTCAGATGGCCATTTAATGTATTGAGATAGTCGCTACACACCACAGTCTTCACATTTGCTGCCTTCAAATTTAATCTAAAAAGAGATTACATTATAAAAATAATAATTTTGATCTACACAACCTATTCTGCATTTTCATAGTTAAATAGTAAATAAAACATTTTTTTTAATTAAGAAATTGAAAATGAAGGTTATTGATTGCATATGTCTTCACGCCCCAGAGTTAATACTTGGTAGAATCACTTGTGGCAGCCATTACAGCTGTGGATACATTTGAAGAAGATTCTACCAACCTTAGGGCAACATGTATACATTGTTTTGTGGAAATTGTTTAAGCCCAGTAAACTTGGTTGGAAATCAATGACAGACAGCAATATTCAAAACAGATTTTGAAGCAGATTTAAGACAGTTCCATTCAGGAACACTCAGCACCTCTTGGAAAGCAATTCTGGTGTTTCCTTGAAATACAACATTTTAATGCCAAAGAAACACAAGAATTGGTTTCCAAGTAAATTTAATTGCTTTCCATGTAAATGTAATGCGTGTAATTGTTCCATGGAAAAATACAAATATATCCCAGGTTGATGTTTTCAGAAGATTGAGGCAGGTTTTCCTCTGACGTTTTACCTGGGCTTTGCCCCTTTCATATTTATTTTGATCCTGGCAAATTCCCCAGTCCCTGCCTGTGACAAGAATACCCATAACATGATGCTTCCACCACAACATTTGACAATACAAAGGGGTCAACTACATTGCATTCACTCCACATTACTGGCCTGTATGACAAAGTGAAAAGAAGGAAGCCTGTGTTAAACAGTCCACTCCAAATCATCCAGTATGTTTGCAACAAGGCCGTTAAGTAATACTGCTAGACAACACGGCAAAGATGTGAACTTTATGGCCTAAATTAAACTACAGGTTTGGGTCAAATCCAATGCAATACAACAGAGTGAAACTCTATTTTCAAGTATTGTGGTGGCAGCATTATGTTATGGGTATGCTTGTCACCGGCAGGGACTGGGGAGATTGTCATGATCAAAATAAATATAAAATGAGTAAAACCCAGGTAAAAAGTTATTTTAATTTGTGGCTTTCCAAGAGGTGTTGATTGTTCCTGAGTGCTCCAGTTTCAGTCCTGTCTTAAATTTGCTTGAAAATCAAGGTATGAATATTGCTGTCCATCAATGATTGCCAACCAAATTTACTGAGCTTGAGCAATTTTTACAAAAACAATGGACATACGTTGCGCTAAGAGTTGTGCAAAGTTGGTAGAATATTATACAAAGTGATTCACAGCTGTAATGGCTGCCAAATGTTCTTCCACCAAGCATTAACTCTGGGATGTGAAGACATACGCAATCAAGACATTTTCGGGTTATTTTTAGTATTATTTGGAACATTTTCTTTGAAAATGTTGAGTAGGTTGTGTAGAGACCTGTAGGGAAGAAAATGCATGTAATCCCTTTTTATATGTAGTCTTAAGACTGTGCAAGGGGTGTGTAGACTTTCACTAGGCACTGTAAAAATACAAACATTAAAAAACATTTAGTCTGCATCCCAAATGGCACCTACATAGGGATCTACATAGAGAATAGGGTGCCATTTGGGACTCACATATTATTTCTGGTTTTGACATACCTGCCATGGTTGAAATCCCAAGGATCACACCTATGGACAACTCAATCTGTGTGCCCTAAAAACAAACACACAAACACCATAATCAATTCTCTGTTGTGATCATTTTTATCTAGTAAGTGTTTCGTGCTGTAATGAAAACCACCACTGAAAGCTAAGCTTCGTATTCAACTTCAATGACTAATTTGTGTCCCTCAGAATGAAAGTCTCCGAAAGAGGTTCAATGAGTTAGTTAAAGAGGTTAAATTAGTTAGCTAAAGAGGTTCAATGAGTTAGCTAAAGAGGTTCAATGAGTTAGCTAAAGAGGTTAAACGAGTTAGATAATGAGGCTAAATTAGTTAGATAATGAGGTTAAACGAGTTAGATAATGAGGTTAAACGAGTTAGATAATGAGGTTAAACGAGTTAGATGAGGCTAAACGAGTTAGATAAAGAGGTTAAACGAGTTAGATAAAGAGGTTAAACGAGTTAGATAATGAGGTTAAACAAGTTAGATAATGAGGTTAAACGAGTTAGATAATGAGGTTAAACGAGTTAGATAATGAGGTTAAACGAGTTAGATAAAGAGGTTAAACGAGTTAGATAATGAGGTTAAACAAGTTAGATAATGAGGTTAAACGAGTTAGATAATGAGGTTAAACGAGTTAGATAATGAGGTTAAATGAGTTAGATAATGATGTAAAATTAGTTAGATAATGGTGTTAAATTACTTAGATAATGAGGTTTCATGCGTTATATAATGAGGTTAAATTAGTTAGATAATGAGTTTAAATTAGTTAGATATGGATAAAAGAGAATGTGGCAAAAAAGTGAAAAGCTAAAATAGAACTTACCAGCTCTCTAGTAAATAACACATGCCAGATTCTCACTTCAATGTTAATGAAACATATGTACCAGAGATCTACCACATATTACTGCAGAATCTATCTAGCATTACTGTAATACTAGTACGGATAGAGGGCTACCACTGGGACACACATCTAAAAATTATATTAATTTGATAAAGTGGTGTAACTTACAGCTACAATCATGATGGCATTGTCCAGGAAACCAAATCCTACAAAGGGAATGGCGTTGTGTAGAAGAACTGCAATGGAAGAACACACACAACATACCATTTAACAGCCCACACATGTACTGGAAACTGGAAGTGAAGAGAATCTGGATGAACATTGGCAGTTACAAATGGAGAGAAAAGTGAGGTCTACATAACTTAGCCTACTGTAGTCAGTTCTACTTCTGGGCAAATGTTCTATGGTAAGAGACCAAAATAGGGAGGGGTTGCAAAACATTGGCCTTCTGATTCAACTATCAAAGGAAAGGAATCTGTCTTGGACCTGAATGAACTCATTCTACCCCTATTGGCCATCAATGTGAAATTCTTTTCCACTCTAGTCATGAACCCGGGTATGCTGCATACTAGTCATCAGTTCAGCCCTGGTAGAATATGTGGGTTGGGAATGTGTCTGTGTGCACAGTAACAGGGAGGAAACAAATCTGGGGGAAAAAACACCCCTGTTTCACATATGTATCCTCCAGCATTCTCCACTGTTATATACAGTATACAGTTGAAGTCGGAAGTTTACATACATTTAGGTTGAAGTCATTAAAACTCATTTTTCAACCACTCCACAGATTTCATGTTAACAAACTATAGTTTTGGCAAGTCTACTTTGTTCATGACACAAGTAATTCTTCCAACAATTGCTTACAGACAGATTATTTCACTTATAATTCACTATATCACAATTCCAGTGGGTCAGAAGTTTACATACACTAAGTTGACCGTGCCTTTAAACAGCTTGGAAAATTCCAGAAAATGATGTCATGGCTTTAGAGACTTCTGATAGGCTAATTGACATAATTTGAGTCAATTGGAGGTGTACCTGTGGATGTATTTCAAGGCCTACATTCAAATTCAGTGCCTCTTTGCTCGACATCATGGGGAAATCAAAAGAAATCAGAAAAAAAGACCTGCAGACCTCCACAAGTCTGGTTAATCCTTGGGAGCAATTTCCAAACGCCTGAAGGAACCACGTTCATCTGTACAAACAATAGTATGCAAGTATAAACACCATGGGAACACGCAGCCGTCATACCGCTCAGGAAGGAGACGCGTCTCCTAGAGATGAACGTACTTTGGTGCGAAAAGAGGCACTGAGTTTGAAGGTAGGCCTTGAAATACATCCACAGGTACACCTCCTATCAGAAGCTTCTAAAGCCATGACATCATTTTCTGAATTACTTGTGTCATGCACAAAGTAGATGTCCTCACTGACTTGCCAAAACTATAGTTTGTTAACATGAAATCTGTGGAGTGGTTGAAAAATGAGTTTACATTTACATTGACATTGTAGTCATTTAGCAGAACCTCTTATCCAGAGCGACTTACAAATTGGTGCATTCAACTTAGAATAGCCAGTGATACAACCACATCTCCATCACAGGAAGTACATTTGTTTAAACAAGCAGCTGTGAGCAAAGTTAGTTCTAGCAGGTTAAATAAGTCAGGTGTTAGTTAATACTATTCCAGGTATTCCTTAAAGAGGTCGGGTTTCAAGTGTCTCCGGAAGGTGGTCAGTGACTCCGCTGTCCTGGCAGTTTTAATGACTTTAACCTAAGTGTATGTAAACTTCTTCCTCTCTTACCGTATCTCAGCTGAGCCGATGTGGGCGGGGCGATGACCATTTCCCCTGAAAGAGGAGGAAAAATAAAACATGCATTACAATACACTGTTTCTCTATGGAGAACAAGTCAGGCCTGTCTGGAAGCAATACACTGTTTCTCTATGGAGAACAAGTCAGGCCTGTCTGGAAGAAATACACTGTTTCTGTATGGAGAACAAGTCAGGCCTGTCTGGAAGCAATAAACTGTTTCTCTAAGGAGAACAAGTCAGGCCTGTCTGGAAGCAATACACTGTTTCTCTAAGGAGAACAAGTCAGGCCTGTCTGGAAGCAATACACTGTTTCTCTAAGGAGAACAAGTCAGGCCTGTCTGGAAGCAATAAACTGTTTCTCTATGGAGAACAAGTCAGACCTGTCTGGAAGCAATACACTGTTTCTCTATGGAGAACAAGTCAGACCTGTGTGGAAACAATACACGGTTTCTCTATGGAGAACAAGTCAGGCCTGTCTGGAAGCAATACACTGTTTCTCTATGGAGAACAAGTCAGGCCTGTCTGGAAGCAATAAACTGTTTCTCTATGGAGAACAAGTCAGGCCTGTCTGGAAGCAATAAACTGTTTCTCTATGGAGAACAAGTCAGACCTGTCTGGAAGCAATACACTGTTTCTCTATGGAGAACAAGTCAGGCCTGTCTGGAAGCAATACACTGTTTCTCTATGGAGAACAAGTCAGGCCTGTCTGGAAGCAATAAACTGTTTCTCTAAGGAGAACAAGTCAGGCCTGTCTGGAAGCAATAAACTGTTTCTCTAAGGAGAACAAGTCAGGCCTGTCTGGAAGGAAATTTCACCCGGCCAAGAAATTACAGGACCTGAGAGTCAGGACTCCTTCATAGAGCAGGGATGGAGCCTGGCAGAGGAGCAGAGGGACAGAGGAGCAGAGGGACAGAGGAGCAGAGGGACAGAGGAGCAGAGGGACAGAGGAGCAGAGGGACAGAGGAGCAGAGGGACAGAGGAGCAGAGGGACAGAGAAGCAGAGGGACACAGGGGCAGAGGAGCAGAGGGACAGATGGACAGAGGAGCAGAGGGACAGATGGACAGAGGAGCAGAGGGACAGATGGACAGAAGAGCAGAGGGACAGATGGACAGAAGAGCAGAGGGACAGATGGACAGAAGAGCAGAGGGACAGAGGTACAGATGGGCAGAGGGACAGAATAGCAGAGGGACAGATGGACAGAAGAGCAGAGGAACAGATGGGCAGAAGAGCAGAGGGACAGATGGACAGAAGAGCAGAGGGACAGAGGTACAGATGGGCAGAGGGACAGAATAGCAGAGGGACAGATGGACAGAAGAGCAGAGGGACAGATGGGCAGAGGGACAGATGGACAGAGGGACAGAGGGACAGAGATTAGAGGGGGACTGTTGTTGTGTCCCAAATGGCAACCTATCCCTATTAAGTGCACTACTTTTTACAAGGGCCCATAGGGAATACGGTGCCATTTGGGACTAAACTAAATGTATATGTATGGTTTATTCATGTCTATGTAGGGTTTATTCATGTCTATGTAGGGTTTAGTCAGGTCTATGTAGGGTTTATTCATGTCTATGTAGGGTTTAGTCATGTCTATGTAGGGTTTAGTCATGTCTATGTAGGGTTTATTCATGTCTATGTAGGGTTTAGTCATGTCTATGTAGGGTTTAGTCATGTCTATGTAGAGTTTAGTCATGTCTATGTAGGGTTTAGTCATGTCTATGTAGGGTTTATGTAGGGTTTAGTCATGTCTATGTAGAGTTTAGTCATGCCTATGTAGGGTTTATTCATGTCTATGTAGGGTTTAGTCATGTCTATGTAGGGTTTAGTCATGTCTATGTAGGGTTTAGTCATGTCTATGTAGGGTTTAGTCATGTCTATGTAGGGTTTAGTCATGTCTATGTAGGGTTTAGTCATGTCTATGTAGGGTTTAGTCATGTATATGTAGGGTTTAGTCATGTATATGTAGGGTTTAGTCATGTATATGTAGGGTTTAGTCATGTCTATGTAGGGTTTAGTCATGTCTATGTAGGGTTTAGTCATGTATATGTAGGGTTTAGTCATGTCTATGCCTCTGAGGCTATGTGTTAGTTTAGTGAAGGGTTTATTCATGTCTATGTAGGGTTTATTCATGTCTATGTAGGGTTTATTCATGTCTATGTAGGGTTTATTCATGTCTATGTAGGGTTTATTCATGTCTATGTAGGGTATATTTATGTCGATAGTAGGGTTTATTTTATGTGTTAGGGTTTCTCAGAAATGAAAAACACTAGTGAGTATGTTCTATTTTATTCTCCACATATTATCGTTTCCTTCTGGCAGTATGCTTTCCACTCTCGTAATGGCATCGCCGGCTAAAACCCACACACACACACACACCGCCACAGGGTGTAGTAGCCTATGAAGTTTCTGAACTGAGTTTGTAATTACAAGTTTCACTCCTATTAGGGTTTCCTACCCTGGAGGTCACCTCATGATGCTGACACGATGCTAACCCAATGGAGACCTGTTCATTAAGCCTCAAGAACCCTGGAGGTCACCTCATGATGCTGACACGATGCTAACACAATGGAGACCTGTTCATTAAGCCTCAAGACCCCTGGAGGTCACCTCATGTTGCTGACACGATGCTAACACAATGGAGACCTGTTCATTCAGCCTCAAGACCCCAGTCATCAGCACATAGAGGAGCTGACTAACTTCCACTATGATTATATACAGTAACACAAGGCTCATATCAAGGGAAGCATCTGTAATAGATCTATAACAACATAAATATAGGCATAATTTATGTGGTGGGGTCAGGGGTCAGTCACCTGTCTACTCTATTGTGCAAATCATCGGTTGACAACTAAATAAATATGCTTGCATAATGTGGTTGAGGGGAGAGGAGGACATTGACAGTAGAAATAAAAACCATTAGTGTATTATTCAGTCCACACTACGGTGGAGGGTGAAACCATGGCAGGTCGATGTTTATTGGGATGAATCTTGTCCTTATAAATGCCAGACCTACATTTGATGAGAGATGTTCACACTTCAAATCAAATCAAATGTTATTGGTCACATACACGTGGTGAGCAGATGTTATTGAGGGTGTAGCGAAATACTTGTGCTTCTAGCTCCGACAGTGCAGTAATATCTAACAAGTAATATCTAACAGTTACTCAATATATATATATACCCAAACACACATACATTACACACACATTAGATCTAAGTAGGAAGGGATTGAGAATATATACATACTGTATACAGTGTGTCAGGGCGGCTTGGGACTGAGATAGTGGCATAGTAAGCTTTATAGTATACACATAAGAGATTGGTGATGCCGTCTGTAAACACGGTTTAGGTGACTAAGATACAGAGAATAGAACAGTGTACAGTTTATACATATGAGATGAGTAGTACAAGATACAGAAACATTATTAAAGTGACTAGTGTTTCATTTCCTTAAAGTGGTCGATGATTTTCTGATCTATGTCTATAGGCAGCAGTCTCTGATGTGCTGGAGATGGTTGTTTAGCAGTCAGTGGTGAAGTATAGAGTACAATACAGTATATACTGTACATATGAGATGGTTGATGCCATATGTGCACACAATTTGAGTAACCGATACCGAAGAATAGTGTAGAGTGCAGTTTATACATAGAGATGGGTGATGTAGGTATGGATACATTATTCAAATGTTCTGAGAGTTCTAACCAGTGACTATAGGCAGCCACCTCTGGTGTGTTAGTGATGGCTATTCAGCAGTCTGATGGCCTGTTTTTCAGTCTCTCGGTCCCAGCTTTGATGTTCACAACCCACTGGGTCTCCTTGGGCCTTATAACAAGGCTGTGTTCACAACCCACTGGGTTAGTCAGTGGGTAGGCGGCCCTCGTAGATAAGACTTCTAAAGTTAGAACCAGTGAGTGGTTAGTTGGGCTATAGCCTGAATGATGGGGATGTCTTCCTGTGGTTGGAAATGTGAGTAGCAGTTGTTTGTACTGTGTGTCTATGAGAGCAATTAGACATGCAATCATTTTCACTTCTGTACTGTAATCCGAAACAATTTGCACCTTTTGTTTGCCAAATCCCCATGTTTACAAAAAGACACCAACTGTAATGTAACCATGGCTACTAATCAACAGTTGGCCAGATGGTATTCAAAAGCATAAACTCAATGTTCTGTCTCTTTTTAAATGTTCCTGAGGTAATCTCTACCACATTCCTCACTCTCTGCTCTGGCCTTCGTTAGAAATTACTACAAAAAGTACTCATGTCCCAGTATTACTTCAACCGACTTAGTGTGTATACCAAATGGCACCCTATTCCCTATGTAGTGCACTACTTTAAACCAGCACCAAATGGCACCCTATTCCCTATGTAGTGCACTACTTTTGACCAGCACCAAATGGCACCCTATTCCCTATGTAGTGCACTACTTTTGACCAGCACCAAATGGCACCCTATTCCCTATGTAGTGCACTACTTTTGACCAGCACCAAATGGCACCCTATTCCCTATGTATCGTGCATTTGGAAAGTATTCAGACCCCTTCACTTTTTCCACATTTTGTTACATTACAGCCTTATTCTAAAATGGATTCAATGTGTTTTTTTCCTCATCAATCTACACACAATACCCCATAATGACAAAGCAAAAACAGGTTTTTAGACATTTTTGCAAATGTATAAAAAAACAAAACATTTACATACGTATTCAGACCCTACTTTGTTGATGCACCTTTGACAGCGATTAAAGCCTTGAGTCTTCTTGGGTTTGACGCTACAAGCTTGGCACACCTGTATTTGGGGAGTTTCTCCCCTTGTTCTCTGCAGAGCATCTCAAGCTCTGTCAGGTTGGATGGGGAGCGTCGCTGCACAGCTATTTTCAGGTCTCTCCAGAGATGTTAGATCGGGTTCAAGTCTGGGCTCTGGCTGGGCCACTCAAGGACATTCAGAGACTTGTCCAGAAGCCACTCTTGCATTGTCTTGGCTGTGTGCTTAGGGTCGTTGTCCTGTTGGAAGGTGAACCTTCACCCCAGTCTGAGGTCCTGAACGCTTTGGAGCAGGTTTTCATCAAGGATCTCTCTGTACTTTGCTCCATTCATCTTTTCCCTCGATCCTGACTAGTCTCCCAGTCCCTGCCACTGAAAGACATCCCCACAGAATGATGCTATACAGACTGAAAATATGTAAATATGCAGACTGAAGTTAGTCAAATAGGCAGACTGAAGGCAGGCTGATAGATAAGTAAATATACAGACTGAAAATATGTAAATAGGCAGACTGAAGATAGTCAAATAGGCAGACTGAAGATAGGCAGACTGAAGACAGGTAACTGAAGGTAGGTAAATAGGCAGGCTGAAGATGGGTAACTGAAGTTTGGTAAATAGGCAGGCTGAAGATGGGTAACTGAAGTTTGGTAAATAGGCAGGCTGAAAATAGGTAAATAGGCAGGCTGAAGATGGGTAACTGAAGGTTGGTAAATAGGCAGGCTGAAGATAGGTAAATAGGCAGGCTGAAGGTAGGCAAATAGGCAGGCTGAAAGTAGGTAAATAGGCAGGCTGAAGGTAGGCAAATAGGCAGGCTGAAGGTAGGCAAATAGGCAGGCTGAAGGTAGGCAAATAGGCAGGCTGAAGGTAGGCAAATAGGCAGGCTGAAGGTAGGCAAATAGGCAGGCTGAAGGTAGGCAAATAGGCAGGCTGAAGGTAGGCAAATAGGCAGGCTGAAGGTAGGTAAATAGGCAGGCTGAAGGTAGGTAAATAGGCAGGCGGAAGGTAGGTAAATAGGCAGGCGGAAGGTAGGTAAATAGGCAGGCGGAAGGTAGGTAAATAGCAACCTGATCTCTCAGAAATACGTGAAATGAACACGACCCCGTAACCCCGATTTACGTGGTGGTGGCACGGAATGTGTTGAAATTACGTGTCGGCACCACGGAAACAACACCCATACAAAGTCAATGAGGCTCATTTTTCGTGGTGGACACACGTATTCCCTGGTTCAGCAACGTCACACAGTGGGCGGTAAATGTTGTTTTATAGTTTACGAAACGTCCTCCTTTTATAATGTATTATAGTGAATTTGTTCCGATTTTTGTTGTCTAAATAACAGTAAATTGTTTGTGATATAACTATCAATTTATAGATGGAGTAGTTTTAAAGAATGGCCCGAGGCTGTGTTGTTCCCTTTACGTTATTAAACCCTTTAGGATATTTTATTATTTTCACATTTATTTTCTGTCATAGCAGCGAATATTATTAATAATTATTCTTATTAATCAGAAGACTTTCAGTGGTTACCACGGCAACGATACGTCACGTTACGCACGCTTCTTACCCATAATCACCTTTACCGCTCATTTCACCCGCCAATTAACTACAGTAAGTATCTCAACCCAATTGGTGTTTGTTTGTTAAAAAGCATGCAAAACCTTTGCTTTTATTTCTTTAGTTGTAGCCCGATCTGTGTAGCGTTTCATCCCTGGAGATTAGGTTGAATTTGTTAGTGTTGCATTATCATTTACACGGCTACCCGCCGAAGTAGTTAGTTATCCAGCCAAATGACAGGTGTCCCCGGCACAGTTGGATTGTGGCACTGCCAGCTACCAAAATCAGTTTAAACTCATGTATTTGTCCATGTGTTGTGAAGACAACAATTAACAACGTGTTGTTGCAGTGGTTAAAGTTTTATTCAAAGTGCAAAGTAAATGTCAGAAGTGTAACTAAGGGGAATTACCGCAATCAGGGATGGACTGGAATAAAAAAGTGGACCTGGATTCTTTCCAGAGGATTGGACTGCTCAGTGCGACTCAATGTCAATGACCGTTCATACCTGATATAATGAATGCATAATTAAATAGAGAGACGACCCACCACTAACTTATAGTTAGAATATCCTGTAACACTATGGTGCCATACTTTTGTAAGACTTTGCCATTTTAGAAGACACTGAAATCATCATGAGATAATTGAGGGTAATTGTTACTTTAGTTATTTGTGACATTGAGAAGCGAGAGCAGTGGATATTATGAGAAGCATTTTACACAACAGGACAGAAGAAGACCACTGTTTCCATTATTTGTAGGCCTAAATAAAAATAGATTTGTGTATGTACTTGCTTGTGTCAAGTGAATGTGCTACAAATCTGATATTTGTACAGTAAGGATTGATTTGTATTGTACGTAGTGGTTGTGATTGATTAATATTTAATTAATAATTACAATTACTCTGTCCTAACAATTAAGAAATGCTCATTTACGACAAAGGCTATTCTAATAATCTTTTGCTTTTTCCTGTTTTACAGCTTTATTGCAACACTTTTTGACTTCACCAACACACACACACACACACACAAATCAAAACAACGGCACTTTTAAGAGCCTCTCTCTCTCTCTCTCTCTCGCTCTCTCTCTTTCTGTTATTGTCTCTCTCTTTTAATCACTCTTTAAATCTATCTATCTCACTCCCAGTTATTTCTGTTCAGTAATGGCTGGAGGATCACAAAAAAAGACCTGCCCAAACTGCAGGGAAAAATTATACTGTGGACTTAAAATTTGTTCATTTTGCAAACATCCACAACCCCAACACGTCAGACTTCAAAAAAAGCTGAAAAAATTTAAAATACAGCAGAAGCAGTGGTTGGCATCCATGAAAAAAAATAAAATAAAGTCCCACGTCCTTGATGATGCTGCCATTCTGGTATGTAGTTTTCCGATCATCTCATTCACCAAAAGTGTTTTATTTTTTTGACATAAGCAAATAAATTACTTGGTATAATAACTGGTATAATATATTGCCTCACACATCCACACTATTAATAAGAATATAATTCATGTTTACTGGTTTTTCCAAAATATTATGTATAGGGAGTTGAAACTCATAAAAATCCTCACATTTATCTATCCAAATTATGTAAAAACCATAATTTGATTATTTGTAGATGTTTTCTAGCTTTGATGTAACTTCAGATCAAGCTTGAGGACAAATTCAGCTGTAAACTACAGTTTTGTGTATGTATCCAATTGATCTCTCTACCTCTCTGTTCCAGCTTGAGAAGTTGTATGCCCTTGGCATGAAGCCCCTGATGCTGATTGCACATCCTCCTAAGGTGGTGACAGGGACGCACAAGTACCAGACTAAAATAATGCTGCCAATGCATGCCCAACTTAGCACATCCGCTAAGACATGCTTAGAGAATTTGGATGCCATCTACAAATTGATGGTTCAAGGTGAGATTGCATTTATTTAACCTTGAAATGCATACACATGCATATATTCTCTATCAATTGTACAATTGTTGGTGTTGTCCTGTACATTTCCAAACAGCAAAGACTAGAAATTCTGATCTGGCTGTAGCCTTTGCTGCAACCTAGAGTCATTTTAAAGATCTGGTATTGTGGAAAACAAGAACAAAAATTGCTTTGGCAGGGGTCACCTGTGCTTTAAAATACCTCACTTCTACCTCCTTGGTAGTTTTAAGTTATTGGAACTTTTGAAATCCGCAGCTAAAGTGGGAGCGCTTTTTTGAGGCTGAACTTTTTAATGAGTCACACTCACTGTCAAATCAAATATGCTGGAAGCTCCATCAGACCACCAGCAGACTTATGTAGTCACAGTTTGCATTTCAGCCAGATGACAAGCAAAGCAGGACACTGGATGTGTGCTAAAGCTAAATTAGTGACCTCCAGCTAAATCCAATCATTAAAAATGTCAGTACTTGGATTATGTAAATTGATGCAGCTGTATGTCGATAAGCTCCTGCATAGAGGCTGCATTGTTTTGACTGGGCCTAAACACTCAGCTGGGAAGCTAGCGCAATTGGGAATCAGGACTTCCTGTGGTTTCTCATAAAATAAAAGCAGCGACTCTTGACTCTATAGTAACTTAGCAACCAGGTTACATTGCTGTCTCCATTTCTCTCCTCTGTGATCTGTCTCTGTCATGCAGGTATGTGTGTCTGAGCTACACACACACTTATAGCAGGCCTATATTAAAAGCTGACGGTGGCTTCGGCTATATTCACAAAAAATCTGCCAATGTGGCTCCTTCCAACAGGGTTCTGTGGAGGTGGGGTCATGTTTATTTGTGCTTTAGAATGTAACCGAAGTGAAACAATCAGAAGACCTTTTATTTCTCTGATTCACTGCTTTGTTCTCGCTAACACCTGCTCACTCTCTTCAATCTCTTTTTCTAGCTCACTCAATCGCCGCTCTCTCTGCATGGGGCCAACTTTGAATCATGTGTTTACAAACAGCAAGAGACAATCCTACTCATTTTGCCCTTTAAGACTAACTTGTGTTAATGTTAATGTATTTTTTAAAAACAATGGTAGTCAAAGTAAATCTACTACTTGTGAATAGAGATTGTTAGGTACTTTTTTGCACATCCAGAGACCACAACCAGTTTTGGGCAAGTTACTCAGGAATTGTTACTAAAGTACCTAAAAATTATAATATTACTTTACTTATTACAGGGAATTAAAAGTTACTATTTACGTTACTCGTCACGTTACTATATTACTTTTACTATCCCGCTCTAAAAAGTGACAGATAACCTGTTTAGTCTGCTTATTTTAGAAATTAATCCACTTTACTGGAACAATAATTAACATTAGGAGTCAACAATCAGCCAATCTTTACACATTGCTGCCTCTACGACCAGGTGATGCTATACAGAGAAGCATATTTAAAATTAATAGACAGTCTCTCACCACTAATAGCTATCTAATGCTCTTTAACTAATATCATATTGATAAGAGCAGCATGGAGTATGTTTTTTTACAAAACATATAACGTTCCCTAACATCACTGGCTGAAATAAAAAATAAAGCAAGTCAACCCTGATTTTTGAACTAATGTTTTTTCTGCACATGTATTTATAAGAGCAGTATTCAGTGTTTTTACAGAAGATTCAACTTTGCTTAATGCCACTCTCCCGACGAGTGCATGCATCACTGGCAGTAGCATCCTACCGGTCAGCGCCGGCGTTTTATTTTATACGTTTTACATGGCGGTGCTTCAATAAATTACATTTAGAATTGTTAGCGGTTGTAGACCTTTTGCTGGTCGCACAAAGTTTACAATGGATTACAATGTTCTTTGCATCTTAGACTGTGACACAATAATGCCGATACTTAACAGCTGTTGAAAGAACACATATCCAACCCATTCTCCATTCTTCCTTGACTCCTCTGCCCCATGCCTTTCAGAATCCTGTGGGTATAATCACATTCACTACGTCCATCTTTTTTTTACCGTCTAGGTTGATTTGGGGTTGCATTTATTTTCCCTAATTGCATATTATATATTATATTTGTGTGTGTTCCATGTCCATTTATAGGTTGGACAAGACTCAACCCAGACCAACTGCCTCAAGAAGACGAGGAGAACTTCATTCTAAATTTGGTGTCGTGTGGTTCACCCATCCAGGAACCAGCACACCAGGCTCCACCCATCCAGGAACCAGCACACCAGGCTCCAGCCATCCAGGAACCAGCACACCAGGCTCCAGCCATCCAGGAACCAACACACCAGGCTCCACCCATCCAGGAACCAGCACACCAGGCTCCACCCATCCAGGAACCAGCACACCTGGCTCTTTCCAGCCACACACCACCACACACAGCTCCACCCATCCAGGAACCAGCACACCAGGCTCCACCTATCCAGGAACCAGCACACCAGGCTCCACCTATCCAGGAACCAGCACACCAGGCTCCACCTATCCAGGAACCAGCACACCAGGCTCCACCTATCCAGGAACCAGCACACCAGGCTCCACCTATCCAGGAACCAGCACACCAGGCTCCACCTATCCAGGAACCAGCACACCAGGTCCCAGCTGTGCAGCCACCACTGCGGGGTCCACAGCAACGTAAAAGACTACACAAAATGAAAGGTGTGTTTTAGTCTATGCACGGCATGTATTGTACAGACATTTTACCCCTGTATAATCGTCATGAAGTTTGTGATTTTTGTAAACCCTCCAAACATTGATTTATTATGGATCTGATTCAGGATTGCAATTATACTGTATGCCTAGATGCTATCTTATTTTATTATTATTTTCTATAAGTAATAATTTAATTGATGGTTCTCTACACATCCCTGCTTCATGTAATTAGAGAGCTGCAAAGTTAAAGTCCCAGTGTAAAGAATACCAGTGTAAAATATATCTGCCTTTGTGGCAAGCGATGTAAAATGTAAACAGTCCATTAGGAGACACAACAGAAAGAAGGGATGGCAAAGAAACAAAGATTTTGAATAGAACCATGTGCAGCCTTTGATACTCCTGTGGTTTTCAAATCTCACCAGGACGAGCTAAATGAGCTGATGACAAACAGTGGAAAAAATGCTTACATTTGTGAATTGATTCCTGCACAAAAAGTACCTCACATATTGTGGACATTGGTGCAAATAATATATTCCTTACAATTACAGATTGCCCTCACAATCGGCTTGAAATATTCCCAGTCCGTGAAATAATAAAGACAAGGAAAAGAAAGGTAGGACAATGACTAACTGGAAAACAGTGTTTCCTCTCAATTAGTTAAATAATGCTATTGGAATTGTCCTTTCAAAACCTTAACGAAGTAAAATTTCACTTAAAATGTAGCAACAAATATGTGATTAAAAACAATGCTTTTATCGCTTTTATTATTTACCAAAAAACAAACATTACCCCTAAAGACACCCACCCCCCTCCACCCTAAAAACAATACAAAGGAAACACTGGATGACTTTCTAAAACTGTTGGATAACTTGTTTTGCAATTACTTAATGTTACCTTGACAAAATGCTGTTGTCTAAGTCATACTTTTTCATACTGCCGCTCTATGTATCATGTACCGTGTATCTGTCTTTTGTGTACTTTCGTTGTGGCATTTTGCACCTGCCCTGTATTTTTGTTGTAGCTGCTTGACAATGAAATTTCCCCCCCCGGGGGATCAATAAAGTATCTATCTATCTATCTATCTATCTATCTATCTATCTATCTATCTATCTATCTATCTATCTATCTATCTATCTATCTATCTATCTATCTATCTACAACATTGAGCTGTATAGCTAGGCATCCTGTAAATACCTTTAGCTTGAAGTGTCACTTATGGATCTTATTAGATTACTATGATTCAAAATATGCAGTATATAAACTGTCAACAATGAATATATTTTCACTCCTTGTTAAAGTACAACATTTAAATAACATACAGTAATACAATGTCTCTGTCTTCCTGCCACAGGGGAGGACAGAACATCTTTGTGACTGGCAGCCCTGCACAATGTGGTATGTTAAATAGCTTCTGGTTATGTAAGATTACATGCATTTTATTATTGGGCTCCTGGATCTCTCTGTGCCTGGATCTCTCTGTACTGGCAGAAAGCATTCACACCAATGTGTCCCTGAGCAAGACACTTAACCCCTAGTTGCTCCAGAGGCATGCGACCTTTGACATAAACAGCAATTGTAAGTCGCTTTGGATAAAAGTGTCAGCTAAATGAATAAATGTAATGTAATGTACTGTTTTCATTTGTTGGGATTGTTGACAAGCCATTGTCTTGTGTAGAGATTATTAAAGAAAAACGGTAATGCAAACAGTTTTTGTATGCTGTTTACAATAGTGAGGATACTGATATGTTGTACTGTGCATCCACAGCCATATGAAACCAAAAGTGAAATTCACTATTTCAATGCAGTGATTGGAGATGTTTATGGTATAGTCAGAGGAAACATCAGGGTTTCAGGGTTTGACGATTAGTATGGATACATTTATTTGTAAGTTAGAGGATTTGTTATTTTTCCACAACATTTATGACATTTTAAGACCATTTCTGGTCCACCTGCCAGCTGTATTGTGCCTATCTACATTTTTTTACACGATTATCTAGTTTTGTTTATTTTTCCATGAGCAACAGTTACTGTGAGTAACGTTATGTTTTATATCTTGTTTAAAAGTAATCTTACGCACATGGAAACCAGATACACCAGAATGATAATGGGTTCAGCAAGACCTTCCTCCAACTCTGGCACAGCTCTAGTGTGGAGATAGGTCTGGCTATGCAAGACTAGGTTAACAGTTACATCATTGTATCGCCTCGTCCCCACTCTGGAACAACAGATTCTTGATGCACTGCACTACTCTGCAAAGTATTGTAAAACAGTAAATGTTACAATCATGACAATCAATTCATTGTGTATTATACTTACTAATTGTCCTTCAACTTCCCTCTCTTTATTTCTTTGTTTTTCTCAGTGGAAAGACCTGGCCTCCATCCTGGCAGCCAGCCTGATTCCCATCCCATGCAGCTGCCTGCAAATATGCAACATACATTGCAAACATGCATTTTTTCCTTGTTCTTGTTAAGTGTATTTTCTTGACATATTTTTGTGTTGTCCACTTGTATTGTTCCATAACATTGTCATGTTACATCAGCTAAGCAGTTTGTAATGTAATTTGAACTTTAATATTCTTCATGTTTTTTCTTCAAGCTTGTTACACCCTCTTTTATCTGTATGGATTCAATAAAGTGCAACGGTCAACAGACTTAACATTTCTTAAACTTGAAGGACTCCTATATGGATTGTTTTGTGGTTAACAGACCATGGAAAAGTTAAACTTGATCATATTTTGACTCAGACAAGCTAAACTATGTGCAACAACTGATCCTTTCACAACTACCAACATGTTCAGTCCACTGATGACACACACAGTTGGAGTGCTTTATTGGAGGACAATATTCAATATATTCATATATATATATATATGCTCAATATTGAAGAGGACACTGTTTCATTTAAGATTTCATATTAAATAACCTCCGCCACAAATATACAATTAAACTAAATGAGCAACTTCCCATTTTATTCACAGGCTTCAAATTTTTTTATTAGCAATCTTTCAACCTCTTGTGCTAAATTACCGTAATTAACTATGAAATCATGCCATATCCTAATTTGCATAACATACTGTTTGGACTAACCCTATGTAGCAGTTACTCACCTTGAAGCTGGTTGTGTGTTGACAATGTAAAATAACTATTTAAAGTTTTGATGGGAATGAAAATGTGCATTTCACAAACTTCAAATATGGGAATTGACATAATCTTAGAGTTTTTGGTACTACATTTTCTTGTTCATTTGCCATTTCTGTTATTCATATCAAAATAGAGTTTAAGCAAAGTTAATAGCCTATTGAGACTTTGAAAAAGGTACTGTATACCTGTATAACAACAAGGAAAAGAGAAAGGAAATGATATATACATATTTACACATTTAGGAGTAATTTGTAGCCTTCTATTAGTAAGTTTAGCCTCTATTACAAACAACGTGAGTACGCACTGTAAATGTTTTAATTTAATATGGGTGTTTTTCAGGTCTGTCCATATATCATTGACCATACACTGTTCATATCATTGACTAGGTAATTTACTAGCACCTTAATCCTTACTAACACAATGCAGTATTGTGTAGGTAGGCTACTGATAACATTACTAAGCACACAGGAGCAATTTTATTATTTTATGTAAATAATGATGTAAGAGTACAATGATGGGTTAAAGGGGATGGGAATCACATTTGTGTAATAAAATGTTAAATACTTTACTGTTAAATAGGTGAAAATCAAGTTTGACCATTTTTGACAGCACCCCCTCTTGATGACTCTATCCATATGGGTATAGTCATATAGCTGAAGTCAAGGGCTATTTATAACATTTGGTTTCATGTATGTGGCCCTTTCTGTTCCTGAATGACAAGCTTTCCAACATACACCAAGGTCGAGGTTTAGAGGTAAATATTTCAAAGCAGGAGCCATTTACAACCTTCAGACTGACATATGTTACTCTCCAGGTCGAGCCCTTTCCAACAATATATATTTGGTTTAGTCCTACGACAAAGTTTAAATTTTAACTTCATGGAATTAGCCTTGGCTCAGGCATAGTTTCAGTGAGGACTTTGAGGCCCCGACCTAAACTTTTATATAAACTTTAAATGTATTATTATAACAATACTGTACATATGTATGTACCGCAGCCAAGCAACAAACAGACTATTTGAGTGTTTTGGCCAGAGTCATAAACTTATGAGCATCAGCATTAGTCTAAAAGCATCAGCATTAGTCTAAAAGATGCAATTAGGTGTCCAAATAGTACTTTCAAATGATGTCGGTGGTGGATGACGTTTTCAGATCATTTACTTAAGTAAAAGTACTAATAATTTGCTGGACAAATACTCTGCAAAATAACGCATTGATAATGTTACTTACAGTGGGGAGAACACGTATTTGATAACCTGCAAAATCGTCAGTGTTTCCTACTTACAAAGCATGTAGAAGTCTGTAATTTTTATCATAGGTACTCTTCAACTGTGAGTGACGGAATCTAAAACAAAAATCCAGAAAATCACATTGTATGATTTTTAAGTAATTAATTTGCATTTTATTGCATGACGATGGTGCCCCAGACCGAGGGAGATTGACCGTCATCTTGAACTTCTTCCATTTTCTAATAATTGCGCCTACAGTTGTTGCCTTCTCACCAAGCCGCTTGCCTATTGTCCTGTAGCCCATCCCAGCCATGTGCAGGTCTACAATTTTATCCCTGATGTCCTTACACAGCTCTCTGGTCTTGGCCATTGTGGAGAGGTTGGAGTCTGTTTGATTGAGTGTGTGGACAGGTGTCTTTTATACAGGTAACGAGTTCAAACAGGTGCAGTTAATACAGGTAATGAGTGGAGAACAGGAGGGCTTCTTAAAGAAAAACTAACAAGTCTGTGAGAGCCAGAATTCTTACTGGTTGGTACGTGATCAAATACTTATGTCATGCAATAAAATGCATGAATGTACCTATGATAAAAATTACAGACCTGTACATGCTTTGTAAGTAGGAAAACCTGCAAAATCGGCAGTGTATCAAATACTTGTTCTCCCCACTGTAAGTAAAGGGTTAGGGTAGAGTTAACCCTAACCCTTAATCAAGAACCCATAGCCCAAAAGTAACACCTTCACACTGCTTGTTTCGTCAGTCTAAACCTAAAAATCTTTAAAAATATATATATATTAAAATAACCAAATGAAAAGAAAATCTTCACATTTGTGAAGCTGGAACCATGAAATGTTTTTACATGACATGACTTAAACAATTATCTAAATAGCTGGCAATTAAAGTTCTGTCGATCAACTAATGTACTAGCTGTACTTGTATAAACTGTTGAGTACCTTCATTTATACTCTTCATATCGTTTGTGTGCAAAACTCCACCTTTGTGAAGTAAATAGTAACTAGAGCAGTTTTCTGAAAATAAAATACACAAGTACAAATACCAGTATTTTGTACTTAATTACAGTACTTGAGTAAATTAACTTAGTTACGGCCGGGTCCACCACTGAATTACAGTACTTGAGTAAATGTACTTAGTTACGGCCGGGTCCACCACTGAAGGATTTAACTGGAATATTAATTTCACACAACAGACAATTCCATCAAATGGGTTTATTACAGTGGTGCATATGTACAACATTTCTTTATACAGTTTTACAGGATGTAAGTGAAAAATGTTTGGGTTTGTCTGTCTGTATTTATGTATGTACATGTAGATGATGTCATATAGAAAACATAAAAGAAAAACATTTATGGTTTCAAGCTATTTGACGGTATTCAGTATGCTATAACTACAAATAACAACAAAATAATATGGGTACTATTTGCATATTGCAAACAAATATAAATCCACATATATTATGGAAATACCAAAGTACATTAGTATTATACTTGTTACACAAACTGCCATTGAATCTTCATTAGATTTTTCCACTCAAAGATGACAATGAATTATTTAAAGTAGCAATAAGCCGTTTTGGTCTGAAACCAGCAAAATGTTAGAAGAGAGAAATAAAACAATGTTTTTCTATTTTTTCAAAATAAAAATACATACAGAATCTACAAAAACTTTCCTGTAGATACTTTGGTACAGCTATTTAAAACAAAGGCAAGATTTTTTGTACAAATCTCCAGTTCCTCTGTGTTGTTTGGCAGCAGTCTTTAGTTGTCTTCTTCCTCAGACTCGGGGCTGGTGAAGCCATTGTCATCCCACTCCTCAATGTCCTCCTGTATGGAAAGAAAATCACATTCCATAGTGGCTATACTGCTGTATGCATTAACAGCCTGTTTGTGTTGACTTCTAAGTGAGTGACCCCTCCGATTGAGGAAACTGTTGAGCCCATGTGTAGCGTCCTCTGTCAGGTCACCGAAACCTGTAGAGGAATTGTGGAAAAAAATGTAAAGAGAAAGATGACACATCAAACAAAACATGACATTTGTAACTATTTTTGCTTTTTACAACTTCAACATTACCTATTACCTTTTAGTCATTATATTTACAACTTTTACATTGTGCACACTGGTGGCAAACAGCTGGTCAGCTCAGTGCCTGATCACAACTCAATGTATAAAGTAGAGTTCCCTGGAGATATATATATATATCTATAAATCTATATATCTATAAATCTATATTATCTATATATATATATATATTATAAATAAATACATGATACTAAAATCTAAAGATCTTGTACATACTGCTGGTTTTGATGCGCTCCAAAGTCTGTCCTCTGAGTGACTCCACTTCTTGCACTTGCTTCAGAAGGTACTTGATGTGCTGAGACATCTCCTTTACCAGGATGCTCTGCTCCTCCTCCAAGCGTTTCAGCAGCATTGCCTGGTCGAAGATAGATCTCTTCAACCTGAAGGTGTTGCCTTTGGTTGGGGAAAGGAATGGAATAGTGGACAAGGAATGTTTATTATTATATTATATAAGTATAACAGAATTATGTTATTTCTGAGAAATCTTTTTAGTGACAGCATTGGTTCTGTAGAATATAAACAATTAAAAAATATGAATACAAGTCACAATACTATAATTTGGATGGAGAGCTTGTGAAATTGTGATGGTCAAGCATTTTATTTGCGATTACTACAGCAGAATAACATGGTGTTGATGTCACCATTCAATGTTTATGCTCCGTGATAAATATTTCCATATTTTGGTATTCATGATATTTTTTATTTCAATGTATCAACCCATTCCTGTGTTGTTGCACGGAAAGTAACAAAAAGGACTATGGTAAATATGGAAATGTGGTTGGAACCATTACTACATGTGAAGATCGAAAAGGGTCATTTGTAAAATGTAGAGTGATGCCATAGGCTTATACTATGGAAATCAACTACAAGAACAACAAGCTAAACTAGCAATTCATACATATCATACCATCTTCATGTCTATCCCATGGTAGGATGTATCCCTCTGTCAGACTGCAAGCCAACTCCTCGTCAATCGGATCTCCTTCCACTACGGTGTTGTATTGCAAGACCTTTTCGCAAAGCTTCTTTTTCAACTCTGTCATTTTCTTTCTCTTTCTTTGTCTTGCCTGGTTGCTATCTGCAAATCGAAACAAAAAGAAAACTGTGTCATAATCCCAGAATATTATTGTTTTTTTAAGTGTTATTAATTTAAATAACTTGATTTGACAACAAACCATGCCGACGATACAGATCTTTCTTCTTGCGCAAAAGGGTTACAGTGATGTTCTCAATGTCAGCCCTTAGCTCTTCAATACAACCTGGAGTGTAGACTCTCTCTAAATAGGTGAAACAAAACAATTGGACAAGAGACAATTAGTGACATTTTCAAAATATAGCCACCTTGTTTGGAACCTGTTTTACCTGTAACCGCCCATTGTCTGACATCACACACCCACTGCTGTATTGTCTCCTGATCAAGGTTGTGCTCCTTCTTGATGTTGCTTAGGCTGGCAGCTTCCACCTTTGCCCTCTCTGTGATCTTTTAAAGAGAACAAATAACAAAATGTCAGAAGAAAAGCTCTACGCACCACAATACAAAAAACACACATTTTACTTGAGCTTTTGGCACAAGACATTCATCAGAACAGGTGTAACATTAAATAACACATTAAATATCTGTGCATACTACCAAGCAGACTTGTAAATAGGAGACAAATGTCAGGTTACAAATACAATCTTAGAAGATAACTGACCAATCCTAAGCACAACCCTCCCCTCAGTTACTTAAAATGAATAAAACATGATTATTATCAAAATAGTTGCATATTTATTTTCTGTAACAATGATTAAACAATTAATCAACCAATAGTTTCAGATCCAGCTGTAGTTGGTGCATTGAGGGAAAGGGGCGGGGCTTAGGATCTCAATTATAATTCACCCTTACTTTGACATATCTGTGGGCTAACACTTGATGAAGGTTGTCCCTCTTTCTTCTGTTCCAACCCATGGCCTGTCGCGTTAGCATGTTTACTCTTCCTAATGAAAACAATAATGCACCCACAAGCCAAAAGGTAAGATTTCACATCCAAAAGGCAATAAGAGAAACCCAACAGACATGCCTAAACCCTATCACTAAAAGTTAGTTGAACAGGTAATTATCTTGAAGTAAAACAATGATAACTTTCGTAAGAACAGAACAGAGAAACTTAAAAACACAATTAAGTATTTATTATTATTTATTTAGGCTATGACAGCGTGAAGTGTAAGTGTAACACCAACCAGCCTTTGTCATGTATTTTGTGACAAGTGCTGCCCTGGAGAGAAAGCTGTTCACCTATAAAGAAAATACAATTAAATGTTGGTCTCCATTACATAAAAATATTACCTACACACCATAGATCTTGTGGTTGTGGTTTAACAGAAAACATGTGTACTGTATTATCCTAGGAATTTGGGACCCCTTACGCATGCATGCATTTTGAATTGCTGAAAACAACTGAACTGCCTATTTTTTATTTTAATTCAAACATAAAGGATGTACTTTAACCCTCACACCAGGCTTGTTACTTAGATGACAAATAAGTACCTTTTGGTGTTATGGTTTCTATTAAGACTCTTTAAAGCCATAGATAAAATACTGACAATAATACCATACCTGCTCCACTTCCTCTCCCACTGTGTTTCCTGCTCCGTCCTGGCTTCTGCCACCCCATCTCACCTGCAACACAGAATGAGAAGTGTTATGTAGCAGTACTTCAGAAGTTTTGATATAACATCATCCAATCAGGCATAACATGCACAAATGTAAAAATAATCCTTTGCATTGAAGATTGCTTGAATGTTATATCTACATTAATGCATACAATTATCTCTAAAACATGTCATGACACAAAATCCCTGTCCTACAAATTTGAACAAGCAGCTGAAAAGCAGTAGGAGAAAGATAACACACAGCACGTTCTATTATCCGACCCATTATTATTTCCCTATAGCTACAGCCATACCAGACTTAAAGTTATTGCATGTACCTCGCATTTTGCTGTATGGGCTTTGGCATGCATGACGCTCAGGAATGGCCTCATTTCTGTCAATGGCAGAAGCTCTGGTAAACCCTCTGCTACTTTGTTAAGGTAGGGCCAGTACCTAAAAAGCAGGAGCAGCATCATGTGAGACAAAGATCCATTTCTAATTGAAATCTAAAATGACTAAAATCACTGTAAAGCTGAGAAACAATACATTTTTAATCATGGAGTTGGATTTGCAATATGACAATGAGGATTACCTGCATGTAACATCCATACAGAAGAAGGTAACATTTGCCTTCTTTGACATCTCTCTTTGAAGAAACATCGGGTAAGCAAATATTTCTCCACGGTAATGGTTCAGTCCTCGTAAGAGAAACCCATGTCTGAAACATCAGAAGAAAATCTAGTGGTTAGACTCCCTCCGAAACTTTCGTCCGTCATAAAAAAATATAAAATCAGGTTCGATTTTCTGCGTTTTTTGCATCCGTAGCAAGCAGTTTGAATGGTGTTTTGACAATTCAGAGCCACCGAATCACGAATACGAAAAAACGCTCAGTGTGCAAGGGCCTTAAGACTTGGATTACCATTAAAACTCAAATATCAGACTCAGACTCAAAAATCATACACATAAACACATACATACCTGCAAACTGCAACTTGAATGCCCTCCTCATCTATCTGAGCACCAGACTTTTTTGACATCTCTCTGCCAGCGGTGAACTTGGCAGTACCGCAGACAGCACTGTCATTTGCCTATAAAGTCAGTTTATAACACATTTTAAGAAACATAAAAACACTAAACTAAAACATCTGTATAAACAACTATTATATAAAAAAACCAAATCAAATGTTCGTACACTTCTCATGTTGCCTCTGACAAGGTCAACAAAGGTAGCAACTTCCTCGTCCTTGGCCAGGAACAAGCCCTCATATATGGGTGGCTCCTCAGTCCTGTCCATGATAAGATAACATGCGTCAGTAATAAAAATCACAAGTACTACATTTCCTATTTGTTAAAATGTAAGTTTTGATCACTCAAAGACAACCCGAAGAGCTACTATTTGTGTTAGACAAGTCTAAAATAAACTTCTGAAAACCTACCCTTTTGACTTGCTGAAGCGGTAATGTTTTCGGTTTCCATCAGAGCAGACAGCCAACATGTCTGGAGAACATGCTGGACACTCAAAATGATGGACCTGGCACATATCCTCTTCTTTGTATTGACAGAAGGTAAACTCAAAGAAGCTTCGCTGAAATGTATCAGCACAGATACTACCTGTCTGTATATTAAGAAATGATTGGTTAGGATTTTTTGAAGCAATGCCCACAATTAAATATTAGGTATACAGTATTATATTTTTGTTTGTTATATGTTTCAGTGATATTCAGGCAGATTTACCCTTCCAGCTTGAACAGATCTGTGCTCCAACATTTTCAGGAAGGCCTGCCTGGACAAGGCTGGTGCCGTCACCTTCATATGTTCAAACGAGGTGAAGACATCAAACTTGTATAGGGTCTGGCAGCTGCTGCTAGCTGGCCAGTACCGATAAACGAGCAGGTCCTTCACCTCGGGAGTCCATTCTGCAAAGCATGATGAACAGGATTTCCGAGGCAAGCAGACATCGTATCGTCCTGTGAACAAGTGAATATACTGTAGTAAAGACTAAAATAATTTCAGTAATCAAATTGCCTTCTATACAGAGATACAAATATATGATATATTAGCTATTTGACATGGCATTTGGGCAACGCTTTGCTTTGCACACAGTGTTGAAGTTCTAGTACAATAATACTTGAACAAAAAGGAGGGCTTTCAGAACAACATACCATTGATGGTGACCACAGAAATATGCTTCCCTGGAGTGATTGTGAAGTCATGAGTGCATTCACAAATTGACCTTGGTGCAGGAACAGGCAGTTGACATACTGCAAAACAGAAAGAAGTTATGAAGGGTGTATTTACAGCTTCTCCTCAGTCCCTTAGATGCATTGCCCAAAACGCTAACCTCATTTTCAAAATAGTGCTTTAAAACACAACAATTAATCCAAACTGGCCACACCACTATTCCAACTGTAATTGTCACTATGTAGAAACAAGTAAATGCTTAAACACATTTATTAAGACGCAATGACTTAGCTGGTCAAAGATATGCTGGTCAGAACTGTCAAAAAAAACAATCATACTTTTGTTATTCAGCTATTCAATTTCACACTTGCACTTTAGAGTTTTGAGAATAATCTTAGAATGAGATTAGCATTTTACAAAAAAATGTCTAAGCCATTTAGAAACACTGTTAAATATAAACATGTGCCAATCTACAACAACATTTGGGGAATTACACTATAAGTATGAGACAATTTGATATAATGCTAATTTTAACATACTTTGTTCACAAAACTGAGGCTGGCCATTTTCATTCACCACCACAGCAGTGGTAGGGGGAATGGGCTCAAGAAATCCATGGAACACAGCCTCTCTGTCATGGAAGACATTTCTCTTGTGGGCCTCCATGTCACAGGTAGCACAGAGGAACTCCATGTCCAGTGGTACACAGTCCAGGCACCTAATCACAGCTTCTACAGCACAGCATCTGTGACAATTTTGGATGAATACTCTCTCGGCTGAGAGCTTTGCATCAAAAAGCATAGGCCTAGCAGTTTTCATTCTCACATCTGTGAGAAGCTGCCTTTGTTCCCAAGCAGAAACCATTCTGTCTGTTCCCTCCGGAACCTGGACTGCAGTTATGGTGTCCCTTAACTCTTGGAGTCTTGTTTCTAAAAAAAACAAATATACATTCACTTGTCCTTAAAAGGTCTATACTCATGATTATGATCACACACAAGTGTATATCAGTTATACTGTGAGTCTGTAATGGAACTGACAAAACATAATCCTTGATTATGATAAAATAAATGGTGGGAATTGGAAACTGTAGTGTAGTGTTACTACTGTAACACTCAGTATCCTCACCAAGACTTGCCAACTCTTGATCTTCTATCTGAAGGCCTTCCTCATGCACAGGATCCCTTCTTCTGGATTGAGAAGCAGCTGCAGAGACAGTCATTTTAACCCTTTGATCAATATAACATGAAACCAATTCATTTAAAAATTAAAATATTCCATAAGGACTGGAGGGAAACTAAGCAAAAAGTATTAAAACACAACACAAGTAAGGATTATCAGTCCCATGCTCTTAAACAATCTTATATATTAGTGAGAAAAAATTCAAACATTGCAACACCATTTTGTCAAAGTGGTATCTGACTCTCATTTTTTAATACGTGTAAACCACCAAAACACTATTTAATGAATTTTTTTTATTCTTAGACACAGTAATCATGTTTTATTAAAGAACAAACCTGATCCAGGGCAGTGTGTTTCCCGACGTTTCTCACGCCTGCCTGTGACCAGTGGATTAGTGAGGGATCTCTTCCTGCTTTTTCTTGTTATTCTTTGAGGAAAGGCAGGGTTTTTCATGGCCATGGCAGCCTATATATTTACAGAGCACATATCAGCAGCACTTATAATTGAGCATTATTCAGTAGTTGCATAAAAGGGTCTTACTAACCCTTTTCATCACATCTATAAACAGCAATAGCAATTTGTATTTTCAGACTTAGGTATTTGCTTCTCATGACAAGCCTTACCCTGGCATCACGGAGATAAGCATCACTAATTAATGCTGCCATGTGGACAATGGCATCATTGGGATCATCAAAGACCCTCACGTCAGAATTGAGGGACATCACACACAAATAGAAACAATACAGACACAATATTTTAAAAAACACAAAATGAAGAAAGAGAGAAAGAGACAAGTGAGAAAGAGAGAGAGAGAGAGAGAGAGTGGCTCTTAAAAGTGCCTTTGTTATGATTTGTGTGTGTGTGTTGGTGAAGTCAAAAAGTGTTGCAATAAAGCTGTAAAACAGGAAAAAGCAAAAGATTATTAGAATAGCCTTTGTCGTAAATGAGCATTTCTTAATTGTTAGGACAGAGTAATTGTAATTATTAATTAAATATTAATCAATCACAACCACTACGTACAATACAAATCAATCCTTACTGTACAAATATCAGATTTGTAGCACATTCACTTGACACAAGCAAGTACATACACAAATCTATTTTTATTTAGGCCTACAAATAATGGAAACAGTGGTCTTCTTCTGTCCTGTTGCGTAAAATGCTTCTCATAATATCCACTGCTCTCGCTTCTCAATGTCACAAATAACTAAAGTAACAATTACCCTCAATTATCTCATGATGATTTCAGTGTCTTCTAAAATGGCAAAGTCTTACAAAAGTATGGCACCATAGTGTTACAGGATATTCTAACTATAAGTTAGTGGTGGGTCGTCTCTCTATTTAATTATGCATTCATTATATCAGGTATGAACGGTCATTGACATTGAGTCGCACTGAGCAGTCCAATCCTCTGGAAAGAATCCAGGTCCACTTTTTTATTCCAGTCCATCCCTGATTGCGGTAATTCCCCTTAGTTACACTTCTGACATTTACTTTGCACTTTGAATAAAACTTTAACCACTGCAACAACACGTTGTTAATTGTTGTCTTCACAACACATGGACAAATACATGAGTTTAAACTGATTTTGGTAGCTGGCAGTGCCACAATCCAACTGTGCCGGGGACACCTGTCATTTGGCTGGATAACTAACTACTTCGGCGGGTAGCCGTGTAAATGATAATGCAACACTAACAAATTCAACCTAATCTCCAGGGATGAAACGCTACACAGATCGGGCTACAACTAAAGAAATAAAAGCAAAGGTTTTGCATGCTTTTTAACAAACAAACACCAATTGGGTTGAGATACTTACTGTAGTTAATTGGCGGGTGAAATGAGCGGTAAAGGTGATTATGGGTAAGAAGCGTGCGTAACGTGACGTATCGTTGCCGTGGTAACCACTGAAAGTCTTCTGATTAATAAGAATAATTATTAATAATATTCGCTGCTATGACAGAAAATAAATGTGAAAATAATAAAATATCCTAAAGGGTTTAATAACGTAAAGGGAACAACACAGCCTCGGGCCATTCTTTAAAACTACTCCATCTATAAATTGATAGTTATATCACAAACAATTTACTGTTATTTAGACAACAAAAATCGGAACAAATTCACTATAATACATTATAAAAGGAGGACGTTTCGTAAACTATAAAACAACATTTACCGCCCACTGTGTGACGTTGCTGAACCAGGGAATACGTGTGTCCACCACGAAAAATGAGCCTCATTGACTTTGTATGGGTGTTGTTTCCGTGGTGCCGACACGTAATTTCAACACATTCCGTGCCACCACCACGTAAATCGGGGTTACGGGGTCGTGTTCATTTCACGTATTTCTGAGAGATCAGGTTGGTAAATAGGCAGGCTGAAGGTAGGTAAATAGGCAGGCTGAAGGTAGGTAAATAGGCAGGCGGAAGGTAGGTAAATAGGCAGGCGGAAGGTAGGTAAATAGGCAGGCTGAAGGTAGGTAAATAGGCAGGCTGAAGATAATTAACAGTGGATAGGACATGTTAACGGTGGATAGGACATGTTAACGGTGGATAGGACATATTAACGGTGGATAGGACATATTAACAGTGGATAGGACATATTAACAGTGGATAGGACATATTAACAGTGGATAGGACATATTAAGTTTGTAGGCCAAACGGGTCTGATGCTACAGACGTTTTCGTGAGAAGAGATGTCTCATGGTCTGACAAACACGGCTGTAGCTCGGCATCCTTCCACCGCAGATGCGGAAGGCCCACATATATGCGGTGGATTGACACGAAGACCATGCAAAACGCTCTACATTAAACTGACGGATTTTTAGATTTTTGTATTATGTTACTAAGATTGATGCACAGGTGCATCGATATACTCTTAAGGATTAAAGGTGCTACACACAGAATTTCTCTCCCATGTGGAAGCTAGGGGAATTGCAAGAACACTAGGCTGCATTCAAAACAAATCTCCCCCTCCCCCGCATCCCATTTCTTATTTTTTGACTTTTTTCTCTCCAAACAGTACAAAACATCCACATACAAAAGACAACATACAGACACAGACCGTTTTCTAATTTTAACAACAGAAGCCGGCCCGGCCTGGTGGGAGAGATCAAAATCACAGCCAATCACAACACTGGCCGATAAGTGATACAGTGAAACACTATCATTCTACTATTACTGCAGATATATTATAAATATTTTCTGAAATTACAATGCAAATATATATAGCACCTTTAATATATGAGCATACCTGCTTAATATAATCAGAAGTGTGTAGAACAACAGTACAACATACTGAATAGGACAAGCATTATATTCACTAAGAGGAGTCAACAACATTAAAGAAGACAAATCAATACTGTATTGGAGGTCACACATCCACACCAACCTCTGACACATTTACTATACCCTATTCTTCACATGATTTATGACACTAAATGTAAGGAAACACTTTGAGGGAGTATTGATTAAAAGGGTAAAGAAATAGCACTCAAGTTGTTAGGATGCAGCAACTAGGAAGTGGCAGTGTCTTGCACAAATGACATGTTGCTGTAAATGCACTCATCTGATTACCAGCTACTTAAAGATGTCTTTGAGGGAGAAGAACATGATGATGGAGATGGATAATTGGCCTGGGTGCCTATCTATATCCTTTTATACTACATATGTTGTATTCCTTCTGGCTTATCAACACTATAACCAGCTGTCTGGTATAGCTAAGTGAAAAGTAACATCTTTGCACCCCATATCCTATTCTGCACGATTTTTTGAGGTTCTCCACACTTGAGCAGCTTGAGCAGAAATGGCCTTTGACCCCTTTCTATACCACCAGAAGAAGAAGTCTGCTTCTAGTAAATAGAATAGATGGTATACTGAAGAGGCCAACTAATAGTAGGTACTGTGCTGCATAGTGACGCCAATTAGTGATGGAGGAACCTAAATAAAACTGACAACAGAAGAAAAAGATCTAAAACAATCTGAGATATTCTTCCCCTAATTACCAGCAGCTAGAATAATGAGGAGACAGAGATCAGACGTCATATCTCAGGCCAGCAGGCAGTAGTCCAATAGGAGAAGAGGGAACTAGAGAGCACAGGCAGTGAGAGAGTGAGTGAGAGAGTGAGTGAGAGAGTGAGTGAGAGAGTGAGTGAGAGAGTGAGTGAGAGAGTGAGTGAGAGAGTGAGTGAGTGAGAGAGACTCTGCATCCATACTGGGCCCATCTGCTGGGTAAGGGCCTTGAGGACACTAGCTAACACACTACCTTCTCTGAGGACACTCCCTCCTCTCTCTACCTCCACACTACCTCCTCTGAGGACACTCCCTCCTCTCTCTACCTCCACACTACCTCCTCTGAGGACACTCCCTCCTCTCTCTACCTCCACACCAGCTCCTCTGAGGACACTCCCTCCTCTCTCTAACTCCACACCAGCTCCTCTGAGGACACTCCCTCCTCTCTCTACCTCCACATCAGCTCCTCTGAGGACACTCCCTCCTCTCTCTACCTCCACACTACCTCCTCTGAGGACACTCCCTCCTCTCTCTACCTCCACATCAGCTCCTCTGAGGACACTCCATCCTCTCTCTACCTCCACACTACCTCCTCTGAGGACACTCCCTCCTCTCTCTACCTCCACATCAGCTCCTCTGAGGACACTCCATCCTCTCTCTACCTCCACACTACCTCCTCTGAGGACACTCCCTCCTCTCTCTACCTCCACATCAGCTCCTCTGAGGACACTCCATCCTCTCTCTACCTCCACACTACCTCCTCTGAGGACACTCCCTCTTCTCTCTACCTCCACACACCCTCCTCTGAGGACACTCCCTCCTCTCTCTACCTCCACACTACCTCCTCTGAGGACACTCCCTCCTCTCTCTACCTCCACACTACCTCCTCTGAGGACACTCCCTCCTCTCTCTACCTCCACACTCCCTCCTCTGAGGACACTCCCTCCTCTCTCTACCTCCACACTCCCTCCTCTGAGGACACTCCCTTCTCTCTCTACCTCCACACTACCTCCTCTGAGGACACTCCCTCCTCTCTCTACCTCCACACTACCTCCTCTGAGGACACTCCCTCCTCTCTCTACCTCCACACTACCTCCTCTGAGGACACTCCCTCCACTCTCTACCTCCACACTACCTCCTCTGAGGACACTCCCTCCTCTCTCTACCTCCACACTCCCTCCTCTGAGGACACTCCCTCTGCTGGAGCAAGACTTCATCAAATTAATAGAGGAGACAGAATGCAGATGGGCGGTGGTGTTCAAGGCCCACTAACCACTGCTGGAGCAAGATGAGAAAAGGAAATCAAATTAAACAGAGAGGACGGTAATAAGATACAAATGCTAATATGATAAATACTGTTTCTTCAGGTTGTCTAATACCTTTAGTACAATGTCTCATCTTTACAGGAAGTCTATTCTCTTCAGCAAGAACAAATCTCTCCGGTGACGGGCCTTTTGACATGAGCTTTGAATGAATGTAGGCAATTTCGAATAAGTCAATAATGCATTGAATATTTCTCTCTTCTGTGTTGTTGTGTCAGAGAGAGATATATTACATTGTCATGACTTTGTCACTATGTCCCTGAATCCAGTCCAGACTAGAAAACTGTTATATTTGTCTATCTGGCAGCCGCATCTGCTAACCCTGAGCATGTAATGGCTGTCCTCAGGTTGTCACCAGATAAACCAACAGCTGCTAACCCTGAGCATGTAATGGCTGTCCTCAGGTTGTCACAAGATAAACCAACATCTGCTAACCCTGAGCATGTAATGGCTGTCCTCAGGTTGTCACCAGATAAACCAACAGCTGCTAACCCTGAGCATGTAATGGCTGTCCTCAGGTTGTCACCAGATAAACCAACATCTGCTAACCCTGAGCATGTAATGGCTGTCCTCAACAACGGATGCATGACTGCTTTGTTATTCTTAACAGAAACGCTGTATATTTATAAAGAAACCTTTAAATGATCACCAACCTTGACATTTGTGAGACTGAGCAAACAAAGTGTTGCTATGGCTACTAGGTACTAAGGCGCACAGATCTACAGTAGTAAATCTCAACAAACTGACGTGAGTATAAGTCAGACACAGGAGCAGTAGAACACAAGATGTCATAACCCTGCTGTACCAGACAAACCAGCTGAAACCCACTGTGGGTAATGGCACAGTAGGCCTACAGTGGCTTACTAGGCGTACTACTGCAGCTCATTGAAAGCACTGGTGGCAGAGTGCCTGTGTTCATTAGGAACCTCGAGGCAGGGGGTGTGTGTGTGTGTGTGTGATACTATAGATAAGAAGAGCCATTTCCCCATCCCCCACAAGGCCCCATGGTGATTAGAGGACAGGACAGTGTCCTCCTGTGAGCGCCTCCACCACGTGCAGTGTTGCCTCCTTCCTTCTCTCTCTACCTCCCTTCCTGTCTCCCTCCGTCCTTCCCTCCCAGCCTGTCTCCCTCCGTACTTCCCTCCCAGCCTGTCTCCCTCCGTACTTCCCTCCCAGCCTGTCTCCCTCCGTACTTCCCTCCCAGCCTGTCTCCCTGCCTCTCTGTCCAACTGCCTGTCTTCCTCTCTGCAAGACACGGACTCCCCTTGGGGATCAAGACTGCAGGAAACTGACTCCCCTTGGAGATCATTACTTCCTATATAATGCCAATAGGGCTCTTGTTTTAATTATTATTATTTTTATTTAACCTTGATTTAACTAGGCAAGTCAGTTAAGAACAAATTCTTATTTACAATGACGGCCTACCAAAAGGCAAAATCCTCCTGCGGGGACGGGGGCTGGGATTAAAAATAAAAATGTATACAAATACAGTCATGTGAAAAAGTAAGTACACCCCCTCTTTTTTTTTCTTCTTTTTTTTTTTTTACATATTTGGACAGATTGATATGTAATCTTCACTTCAACACTATTGACAGATAAAGGTTACCCAATTTAACAAATCACACACACAAAAAAAGGACAGTGTACCCATTTTTATGCAATTAAAAAAAAAATAAGCCTTTTCCTTATGGGGAAAAAGTTAGTACACCCCTACCTTTTTGAGAGCAAAGGCTTCTTCCTTCCTGACCTCCCATGTAGGCCAAGTTTGTGCAGTCTCTTTCTGACAGTGTACCCATGCACTTCGACATTGATTGTGGCAAGAAAGGCCTGTAGATCCCTTCATGTTACCCTGGGGTTCTTAGAGACTTCTATGAGCATTTTTCGGTCAGCTCTTGGACTGACTTTGGTGGGACGACCTGTCCTAGGTAGTTTAGATAGATAGATAGGTACTTTATTGATTTGCCAGTGGTCTGGAATTGTCGTCGGACAGTGGAATGATGTACTTCAAATTGCTTGGAAATGGATTTGTAACCCCTCCCAGACTCAAAAATCTTTCTTCTGAGGGCCTCGAGGTAGGTCACCAAATGATTATGCTACTTAGGGAAGCAACTTTAAGAGCAAATAGGCCTAACATTTTAGATATCTTAATTGGGTCTTGATTCAGACATTGTCAATGAATTGATTCTCAATGTTATAGAGATTCAATAATGATCCTTTGGGGTCCGATACCGAGGACAAAACTTACCGATACATCTGCCGATTTATTGTTTTACAGCAGGGAAATGAAAACGGGCAACTTTTCCAGTTCTCATGAATTGCAATCCAAAAGAGAAATTGTCCAAGAAATATGGTTCAAATGCTGATTTCTTATATTGTTAATACAATGACACATCATGAAAATGGCCAATACTAGCAGCAGTTATGAAATTAACACTGTTCTATAAGGCTTTGAATAGATGTAATGTATAACATTGTATAACACATAATAACATCAACAGACACACAGTAAAACAAATGAACATCTAGAAACCCATTCAGTCTCAATAAACCAAATGAAGAGAGCAGAGGGTGCAGTATAATGTCTGCTAGTGAGGAGCACTACACACCTTCCTTCCTGTTCCTGCACTATCATGTAGCGGAGACAATACCCGTTGTTCTTTCACCTCTACAATCAGGAGAGTCAGCAGTACTGTCAATACTAGTTATCACATTCAGTACTCTACTGTTTCCGAGAGCACAGATATAGACATCAACTACTTACACAGTGAACAGTGAGGAGGTCATCAGATCAAAAGGATGCAAAGACCCTGGGCTAGGACTGGAGGATATGAAACATTAAATACCTAGAGTACTGTATGTAATGGACCCTGGGCTAGGACCCTGGGCTAGGACCCTGGGATAAGACCCTGGGCTAGGACTGGAGGATAGGAAACATGAAATACCTACAGTACTGTATGTAATGGAGGTGATTCAGTGAAGAGTAACCTTGACTTAGACCTCAAGGCTTCCATTATCTCCTCGAGGTAATGCCTAAGGTTTAGCTCAGCTAAATCTTACTGCACTCAGATGACCCAGGTTCAAACCAAAGTCTTATTGTGCTCAGGTGACCCGGGGTTGAACCCAGTCAGCCACACAGCCATATACACAGAGGAGAGTCTGATGGCAAGATGGATAAGAGAAGATCCTATGTCTAAAGGAATACAAATGTTTACCGAAACACCAAACGCAGGTGGACAAATGTCTCTCAGTAGGTTATTCTAGAAACAGAACTTCAGTGCACAATGCCCATTATAAAATATTAAGGCCAGGGTAACACTCAGAAGCATCATACTCCTCTGCCCTATGTGACCCAGGAGACATTGCTCCCTATCGATTACAGAGAGAGCAGGAGAAGTGTACTTCAACAGCCTCAACACCACTGAATCATTACAAACAACATCTTCAACCATGATGCTCTCTAGCACTTTGGCTGTCACTATCCTCCCCTCTCTCTCTCTCCCTGTGCCCCCCCCCTCTCTCTCTCTCCCTGTGCCCCCCCCCCCTCTCTCTCCCTGTGCCACCCCCCCTCTCCCTGCCCCCCCCTCTCCCTGTGTCCCCCCCCTCTCTCTCTCCCTGTGCCCCCCCCCTCTCTCTCTCTCCCTGTGCCCCCCCCCCTCTCTCTCCCTGTGCCCCCCCCCCTCTCTCTCCCTGTGCCCCCCCTCTCTCTCCCTGTGCCATCCCCCCCTCCCTGTCCCCCCCTGTCCCTGTGCCCCCCCCCTCTCCCTGTGTCCCCCCCCTCTCTCCCTCCCTGTGTCCCCCCTCTCTCTCTCACACCCCTACTCTCTCTTTCTCTCTCACACACACATATATATCTATATTATACACACACACACACACACACACACACACACACACACACACACACACACACACACACACACACACACACACACACACAGTTGAAGTCGGAAGTTTACATACACTTGGTTTGAAGTCATTAAAACTCATTTTTCAACCACTCCACAGATTTCATGTTAACAAACTATAGTTTTGGCAAGTCGGTTAGGACATCTACTTTGTGCATGACACAAGTAATTCTTCCAACAATTGCTTACATACAACAAAGTCAAGGTATTGGAGTGGTCATCACAAAGCCCTGACCTCAATCCTATAGAACATTTGTGGGCAGAACTGAAAAAGCATGTGCGAGCTAGGAGGCCTACAAACCTGACTCAGTTCTGTCAGGAGGAATGGGACAAAATTCACTTATTGTGGGAAGCTTGTGGAAGGCTACCCAACACGTTTGACACAAGTTAAACAATTTGAAGGCAATGCTACCAAATACTAATTGAGTGTATGTAAACTTCTGACCCACTGGGAATGTGATGAAAGAAATAAAAGCTGAAATAAATAATTCTCTCAACTATTATTCTGACATTTCACATTCTTAAAATAAAGTGGTGATCCTAACTGATCTTTTACTAGGATTAAATGTAAGGAATTGTGAAAAACTTCCGACTTCAACTGTATGCATGTATGTATGTATGTATGCATGCATGCATGCATGCATGTACTGCATGTATGTACTGTATGTACAGTCGAAGTCGGAAGTTTACATACACCTTAGCCAAATACATTTAAACTCAGTTTTTCACAATTCCTTACATTTCATTCTAGTAACAATTCCCTGTCTTAGGTCAGTTAGGATCACCACTTTATTTTAAAAATGTGAAATGTCAGAATAATAGTAGAGAGAATTATTTATTTCAGCTTTTATTTCTTTCATCACATTCCCAGTGGGTCAGAAGTTTATAAGTGTATGTGGTTTCTGGACCAAACAACCTAGTTTAGGGTGGGACTAACGGTAAAGGACCAGAGTGGCCCTATAATATAGTCTCCATGCAACTCGGGAACGTGATAGACATTTTCCAGTAGGCTATCTAGTATCCTACTATCCTTTTCCTACCTTGAGCTATTGCTATCGACTCAAACCGGTGCAGTTCTCTAAGCAGGGTTGTGCGTTCGGTGGGGTGAAGACTATAAATAAAATCCTTGGCTCCTTGCGGCGAGTTCAAGGGTTCCATCGGGTCCTTGTGAGGGTGTGTGCCCAAGTTGCAGCACTGCTGGCTGGGCAGCATCGGTACAGGCTGGCGGAGCAGAGCTTGGTTTGACCCGCCGCATCTTCCCAACATGTTCCCCGACCTAAGAGTGAGGGCGGGCCGCAGGACTCTCTGCAAACTGGGCAGCATGGTGGAGATAAAAGGGAAGTGGAGGCGTCGACAACCTAGAATAGAAATACAATTTTAACTCCTACTGAAGCGTAAAGCAAAATACAGTAGACTAGGCTACTTAGGATACAACATCCTCGACTGTGTCACATATGAATGCAATGGATTATTTTGACAGCAGTTGGCTACTGTAGAATTGATAAACCTATTAATATCAATACATAACAACGTAGACCAAGGCTAATTATATTCCTACACTGATAACGCCATTCTCAGATCGGGCAGTCAAAGAGCAACTTATGACAACACCGACCTCTCGATCAGCTGATGCTCTGCCGCCCAGTCCTGTCGAAAATCAGATCACCTTCTGGTGTAAAACGCAGCTCCGAAGCATATGTCCTTCGATTACAATTTCATAGATTCTGAAAACAATTCACCGAACCAAAACATAACATTCGTGGCAAAATCGGAGAGTCAAAAAGAAACATTCCTCATCATCTTCATATCCACAACATCGCCTATGCTACTTCCCAGTCTGCGGTCGGGTGGGCAGCCTCTCTCTTCCACGTGAGGTGCGCCCTTCTCTCTTCTACGGCCTAAAAATATTTTCCAATGACTGTACGTAGCTATGACTGCACTTGCCTTACGTTGTTGTATACCTCATACAGTGAGTGGGAAGTACACCAATAGCCTACTGTAGGCCTATTTGCGGCACGTATCCATAGACATCCTAAGGACGTCTGTATAGGTCATTTGAGCATCCACCCATAGTACATGTATGACAACATGGGAAATGTATGTTTCATTCCATACGTAATATCATTGCAGCACATTTTGCGTGATATTCTTAATGACTACAATTCCCAGATGAGCACTATAGAAATACTACATTTCTTCTGCCGCATTATGGGAAACGCATTTTAGTCCAACCAGTGGCCTCTACGCAATCTATTGTCTCAAAAAAACTTGGAACTCAGAAATATCCGACTTCAGTGTGTCCAAGACAACTGGAAACTCGGAAAAACGGGCTCTGACTGGGTAAAATTCCTAGTCGGAAACTAGTCGGGCATCTTTCAAGAGCTCTGACTTTCAGACCTGAAGATCACCGACGTCATGATTTGACCTCCTTTTTCCCCCGAGTTCCCAGGTGTCTTGGAAGCACTATCTGGCCCAACATTCCACAGACAGTCACCAAAGTCATCATATAGCTCTCCATATCTTCATCTAATTTTCATCCAAGACCTTGACAAGAATGACCCCTAGTGGATATTAAGAGCAATGTGACCAGACAAGGGCTGGTTGAGTGAAGGCAAGACGGCACAGGAGGTTGGTGGTACCTTAACTGGGGAGGACGGGCTCGTGGTAATGACTGGAGCTGAATCGGGAAATTCGTTCCAGCTATCTGGAGCCGTCCTCCACTCATCAGCCTCCACTGAAAGAAGTGTAATACCCTATTAGAACATGCATTTTGACAAAATATTATTATTGCAATGTACACTTCATTTTAATTAAATTTGTAAAAGTTTCAAGATAAGACAGGATTTTGGTTATCAATGTACTGTCTTTGTATAGTTTTATTTTTGTGCATTTGTGAAGTGCATGATCACGTTGAACTATTCGTGTGGCCAATCAGATGTTTTGAGAGGTTTGGGGAGTCGCGTGAGACGGAGGAGCGGGAAAATGGAAAAGAAGTGAGGAGAAGGACGGTCAGATAAATAGTAGTTCAGATAAATATATTTCAAGACAATGTTTTATGAAGGAAAAACGTGTAGTTCACAATTTGATTTGACAACTCATGTGTTCGTCAATAACTGTTAACTGGTAAAAGTGATGGTGCGGGTTCTGTCAAGATCTCGCCGACTTTAGAAAGAGAGGAGCTAGCACGGAAGATGCTAATGCACTGTACGAGACGGGCCATTGCAGGCGAAATTGCTAGTTGGTTTTCTGTATAAAGTTGTTTATTATTTAATGATTAGTTAGTTCGCAAAGTCGACGGATCAGCCAGAGGAATGGAGGAGTGACAACACGGGAGCCGGTGTGGATCGGTTTTCGTCACAAGTAGGCCTAATAGAAGACCCAGCACTGAGGAAGATCCGGAGCGCGGGACATTTCACTGCCTGAGGAACACATGGGATTATGACCAAAGCAACGGGTTGGTTGAACTCGAGACTGTGAGTAAAAGTGGATTTCTTTTGGGGAGGGGTTGAGCTCCAACGAAGCGCGCCACTTTAGTTAAACGAGAGTGCACTCGTAGGATTTATTGTTTTAATGTAATGTCATGTACTGTGATTGTATAATGTATACTGTGTATCACTTCTTTTAATACATTCTATCAGTAGTACCTCCGGGGCCTCTGGTAGTATCATAAAAATGTATTATTACTGGGTGTGCCGTTTCACCATATTTAATCTGAGTCTGTGGTGAAAGGGTTACACAAGGATATACACTCGTTATACAAAACATTAAGAACACCTGCTCTTTCCATGACATAGACTGACCAGGTGAAACCTATGATCCCTTATTGATGTCACTTGTTAAATCCACTTCAATCAGTGTAGATGAAGAAGAGGAGGCAGGTTAAAGAAGGATTTTTCAGCCTTGAGACATTTTTTGTTTTATTGAACCTTTACCTAGACAAGTCAGTTAAGAACAAATTCTTATTTACAATGACAACCTACACCGGCCAAACTCGGACGATGCCAGGCCAATTATGCGCCGCCCTATGGGACTCCCAATCACGGCCAGTTGTGATTCAGCCTGGATTCAAACCAGGGTGTTTGTAGTGACACCTCTAGCACTGAGATGCATTGCCTTAGGCCACTGCACCACTTGGTAGCCCAGACGTTAATTGTGTGTGCCATTCAGAGGGTGAATGGGCAAGACAAAAGATGTAAGTGCCTTTGAACAGGGTATGGTAATCGGTGCCAGGTGCACCAGTTTGAGTGTGTCAAACCCAGCAGCTTGCAGTTTTTTTCACGTTAAACAGTTTCCTGTGTGTATCAAGAATGATCCCCACCCAAAGGACATCCAGCCAACTTGACACAACAGTAGGAAGCATTGGAGTCAACATGGACCAGCATCCCTGTGGAACACATTCATGACCTTGTAGAGTCTTTTCCCTGACGAATTGAGGCTGTTTTGAGGGCAAAAGGGGGTGCAACTCAATATTAGGAAGGTGTTCCTAATGTTTTGTACACTCAGTGTAAGTGAATCACAGTCAGTCACACAGATTCAAATAGTATTTGTAATTTAATATGTGCTGAAGCAGTCATTAATTACACAGAATAAAGAAACGTTCCAGAAACCGATCTCATCATAGCCAGTAGAACCACTGAACATGGGGGTGACAGGTAGCTGAGTGGTTAGAGCGTTGGGCCCGTAACCGAAAGAGCTGACAAGGTAAAAATCTGTTGTTCTGCCCCTGAATAAGGCAGTTAACCCACTGTTCCTAGGCCATCATTGTAAATAAGAATTTGTTCTATAAATAAAAAACATAGAGGTCAACTCTCAGTACTAAACAGGGTTGGGGTCAATTCCATGTAAATTCAGGAAGTAAACTGAAATACCAATTCTCTTCCATTTGGTTTACTTTCTGAAATGACTGGAGTCTAAATGGAATTGACCCCAACCCTGCTACTAAATCATTAGAAAACAAGGTTTTAATAATAATGTGACCATCTGCTTTTTACCATATAGCAAAACACAAAATTCTTCTTAAACTATTAGAATAATTATTATCTTACAGTGACAGAACCAGATCTGTTCTGAGTACAATGACAGAACCAGATCTGTTCTGAGTACAATGACAGAACCAGATCTGTTCTGAGTACAATGACAGAACCAGATCTGTTCTGAGTACAATGACAGAACCAGATCTGTTCTGAGTACAATGACAGAACCAGATCTGTTCTGAGTACAATGACAGAACCAGATCTGTTCTGAGTACAATGACAGAACCAGATCTGTTCTGAGTACAATGACTGAACCAGATCTGTTCTGAGTACAATGACAGAACCAGATCTGATCTGAGTACAATGGCACAAATACACAAATAGATAAATAAAGAGCTGAAGAGAGAATAAATGATGTGTTCCTGGTCTGTCTCATCAATACAGTATTTACACTTTACACAGTATTACATATTGATTTCTCTAGTGCACTATATGGGGAATAGGATGCCATTTGGGACGCATCCTAGGCCTCCATCTGCTGCTACAGCTCAGTGCTTCAGCTGAAATCTAATTCAAGCAGGGATTGAAAAGTTATTGAATTACAATTAATTATCACGAGGAGTATACTGGATCGATACTTGATATTAAATACTTTAGTTTGAGCCTATTGTGATAGCTACGCCACTTCTTCAGAGGATTAAGCAGTGTAACTTTACAGAGGAAAGGCTTTATCATGTGTCTCTGATAAGTTCTGTCAAGGACGAAAACAGAAATGAAAAACAATAAAACCTATTATAAAATAATAATAACACGGCAGAATCAAATGCAACCTTTATTTCTCTTCTAGTCAAAAAAGTTCAACCTTCTACCCCATTCACACTCCCCATAGTAAGTGGACAACAATCTAAAACAGTCCTTTCAATAGCTTCAAATAATTTGGAACTGAAGAATGGGGGTGGGAGGACTAGTCAACAGAACTGAGGGGGGAGGAATGGGGGTGTGAGAACTAGCGTCAACAGAACTGGGGGGAGGAATGGTGGTGGGAGGACTAGAGTCAACAGAACTGAGGGGGGAGGAATGGGGGTGGGAGGACTAGCGTCAACAGAACTGAGGGGGAGGAATGGGGGTGGGAGGACTAGCGTCAACAGAACTGAGGGGGGAGGAATGGGGGTGGGAGGACTAGAGTCAACAGAACTGGGCCCAGGAAGCAACGAAGAGAAAATAACATGCATAATTATTTACATGTTCAGAACTAAAAGATGATAACATAATTGTCAGTTTTTCATTTTGAAAAGAACAACTCTGTGTTGCTCCACTGTCTGTCCAACAAGAGACCACCTTCTGCACCGTCTGAGATGACGTTCCGAGCTCTGTCTGTCACCACACACAGCATCACTTGGAATGGACATGAGTTGAGTTCCTGTCTGTCTGCCTGTCTGCCTGTCTGTCTGTCTGTCTGTCATTGAGACAAATAGACGGTAAGTACTATACAGGAAACCCCCCTTAGCGCAGTGGACATGAGTTCTGTCCTGTCAGTGGGCAGGTGGTAGGCTAGCTAGGTGCAGCCAGGCAGGCTACCCTCCTCTGATGCATGGTGCCACTGTGGCTCTCCTCTTATGCGATGCGCGGTGCTGAGCGATCGTTGGTCTTCGTCCTCTTCAGCTTGACCCCTCTCTGGATAGCCAGCAGCATATTTCCCCCCTGACCATCCATAACCTCCCCATCCTCCAAGGAACCCCCCTCGCCCTGACACTGGACCCCATGCTGGTGAGGGGCCAGGGGAGGGTTGGTGGTTGCTTGACCACTCCAGGATGCCAGGGGAAGTACACCCAGCTCCCCCTCCTCTCCCTGGGCTGGACTCTCAGGGCTCTGGGCCTCCTCTGGTTCCTCCGCTCCTACTCCTCGTCCTCCAGGAAGCCCCAGCCCCCCAGGGAATCCTCCCCCCACTAGGTCAGGCACGGTGGGGATCTTGACTGGGATGACGGGGGTCCGGATGGGGATAGGGCCGGTGGTCCCGCGGCGGGCCGAAGGCTTGGTGGAGGGCGTACGGCGGATGGTGGCGACCCCAGGGGTCATGATGACGGAGCCAGCCGTAGAAGGTAGGCCGGCGGTGGACGCTGGTCTCTTGGACTGGAACATCCTACGGTAGGACTGGCTGATGTCACTGTTACGGGGGATGGTGGAGGACTTGTCAAACTCCTGGTCCCCTCCCATGGAGAAATAGTCGTAGTCTGACACTGGAATAAAGAGAGAAAGAGAGAGAAATAGAGAGAGATAAAGAAAGCGAGACAGAAATGTTAGGACATTTTTTATTATTATTTGTTATTTATTTATTATGGATCACCATTAGTTCCTGTCAAGACAGCAGCTACTCTTCCTGGGGTTTATCATGGATCACCATTAGTTCCTGTCAAGACAGCAGCTACTCTTCCTGGGGTTTATCATGGATCACCATTAGTTCCTGTCAAGACAGCAGCTACTCTTCCTGGGGTTTATTATGGATCACCATTAGTTCCTGTCAAGACAGCAGCTACTCTTCCTGGGGTCCAAACAAATTAATCTGTGGTCATAGTTCAAAATAATCAACAAGGGGCTATGCGTTCTATGGAAAATAATGAACAACGTGGAAGATGCATCACGATAAGTCTACCTTAAAAAATATTGAATATCAAGGGGGTGTGGTATATGGCCAATATACCATAAACCCCCGAGATGCCTTACTAATATTATAAACTGGTTACTAAAATAATTAGAGCAGTAAAAATAAATGTTTTGTCATACCCATGGTATACGGTCTCTTATACCACGGCTTTCTCTTTTGGCAAGGTTGTAGAAGAGTAGAAATAGACTGTAGCAGCCTATGTGTATAATATTACTTGGCAAAGGAGGGTAAAATGGGGGTAGTTTGAGTTCACCCTCGGCTATCTGTGGCCACAGTTCAAAAGGCTGATATCCCCCCCAATTAAACGGCTATGTCTATATTACATATCTGTATTGCATCCCTGTATTGCACATCTGTATGACATACAGTTGAAGTCGGAAGTTTACATTCACCTTAGCCAAATACAATTCCTGACATTTAATTCTACAAAAAATATGAAATGTCAGAATAATAGTAGAGAGAATTATTTATTTCAGCTTTTATTTCTTTCATCACATTCCTAGTGGGTCAGAAGTTTACATACACTCAATTAGTATTTGGTAGCATTGCCTTTAAATTGTTTAACTTGGGTGAAACGTTTCAGGTAGCCTTCCACAAGCTTCCCACAATAAGTGAATTTTGTCCCATTCCTCCTGACAGAACTGGTGTAACTAAGTCAGGTTTGTAGGCCTCCTTGCTCGCACACGCTTTTTCAGTTCTGCCCACAAATGTTCTATAGCAGTGCTTCTCAATCTTTTTTCAATAACGTACCCCCTATCAAATGTTTTCTCAGCCAAGTACCCCCTGACCGGCCCCAATCATTTGAGATAGAAATAAAAGCTATGACTACGATATAGTGATGTGCCATCATTATGAGATTTATTAAACATTGTAAATGAAAAACATTTGCAATAATGACACTTGCAGTTTCTCCAGTCCAGCTCATTTTCAATTAAGAAATTATCCACAACATTAAAAAGGTCCTCTCCTGTTGTTTTCCCCTCTAAGCTCTTGCAGAAAAGTACATTTTCATAAATGTCGTCGATATCCACATACCTCACAAAAGCAATGAGCTGTGCCTTGCCACTGACATCGGTCGACTCATCAAGCTGGAGTGAAAATGCTTCGCCAAGTTTTCCCACAACTTGTTCAACAATATCCGCTCCCATTCTTTCTATTCTGCGGGAAACGGTGTCATTAGACAAAGGCACAGTTTTTAATTTATCCGCTGCATTTTTGTCCAGCATTGTCTCCGCTAATACAACAGCGGCTGGGAGTAACAGGTCCTCAGCGATCGTGAACGGCTTTTTTGCTTTAGCCACGAGCAGCGACACCGCATATGACGCCTGTAGTGCTTTGCCTGATGTTGTGGAGACTTTTCGCATTGTTTCCTGCGATGATCTAAACTCAGCAAGTTTTCTCTTGAAAAATTCTGGTGGCTTTCCAACAGGACACTGATGTTTGGTGCTGAGATGTCTCTGGAGGTGCGCCGGTTTCATCAAGCTGTTAGCTAGTTTCTCCCCACAGAAAAAACAATGCCTGGGGAGGGTTGCCGTGAATCCCATCAGAACATACCCCTCCTGATATTGACAGTATTTTGTTGGCTCCACTTTGGCTTTCTTTTTTCTTCATCCTCCCCGTTCTCCGCTGTAGTATTGCTACGTTTTAACCAGGATTTCATTTAAATGTCTGTTTCCAGTAAAGCAACTGGCTTCCCGCTCGGCGTGATTCAAATTCTTCTTCTCTGATTTAGGTAGTATACAATCACATTTAAAATAGAAACATTTTATATAAAAATGTGGTTTACATAAACATTTTATTAAACTTATTTTCGTATGATATTTTTAGTAATCATGGATGATTTTGTATATCTTTTAAATTAAATTAATAATTTTAATTAATTAATTTGATTTATTTATTATACCCCCTACAGTACCGCAACGTACCCCTAGGGGTACGCGTACCCCCATTTGAGAATCACTGTTCTATATGATTGAGGTCAGGGCTTTGTGATGGCCACTCCAATACCTTGACTTTGTTGTCCTTAAGCCGTTTTGCCACAACTTTGGAAGTATGCTTGGGGTCATTGTCCATTTGGAAGACCCATTTGCGACCAAGCTTTAACTTCCTGACTGATGTCTTGAAGTTGCTTCAATATATCCACATATTTCTCCTTCCTCATGATGCCATCTATTTTGTGAAGTGCACCAGGCCCTCCTGCAGCAAAGCACCCCCGCAACATGATGCTGCCACCCCTGTGCTTCACGGTTGGGATGGTGTTCTTCGGCTTGCAAGCCTCCCCCTTTTTCCTCCAAACATAACGATGGTCATTATGGCCAAACAGTTTTATTTTTGTTTCATCAGACCAGAGGACATCTTTGTCCCCATGTGCAGTTGCAAACCTTATTCTGGCTTTTTTATGGAGGTTTTGGAGCAGTGGCTTCTTCATTGCTGAGCGGCCTTTCAGGACTCGTTTTACTGTGGATATAGATACTTTTGTACCTGTTTTCTCCAGCATCTTCACAAGGTGCTGGAGGAAATTTTCCAAGCTGTTTAAAGGCACAGTCAACTTGGCGTATGTAAACTTCTGACTGACTGGAATTGTGATATAGTGATTTATAAGTGAAATAATCTCTGTAAACAATTGTTGGAAGAATTACTTGTGTCATGCACAAAGTAGATATCTTAACCGACTTGCCAAAACTATAGTTTGTTAACATGAAATATGTGGAGTGGTTGAAAAATGAGTTTTAATGACTTCAACCTAAGTGTATGTAAACTTTCGACTTCAACTGTATCTGTATGACATATCTATATTACATATCTGTATTACATATTTATATGTAACAGTTGGAGGAAGGCTTTTTCCTGTTTCAGCATGACAATGTCCCGTGCACAAAGCGAGGTCCATACAGAAATGGTGTGTCGAGATCGGTGTGGAAGAACTTGACTGGCCTGCACAGAGCCCTGACCTCAACCCCATTGAATACCTTTGGGATGAATTGGAACGCCAACTGCAGGCCAGGCCTAATCGCCAAACATCAGTGCCCGATCTCACTAATGCTCTTGTGGCCAAATGGAAGCAAGTCCCTGCAGCAACGTTCCAACATCTACTGTAAAGTCTTCCCAGAAGAGAGGAGCCTGTTATAGCAGCAAAGGGGGGACCAACTCCATATTAATTCCCATGATGTTGGAATGAGATGTTCGACGAGCAGGTGTCCACATACTTTTGGTCATGTAGGGTACCTATATCATATTCTTACCAGACACATACCTGGTATAGAGACAGCATCAATTACAATGCTTGACATATTTACACAGAATTATATGGCGCTACAGGGCATGCATGCCTTTGCATATTTTCTCAGTGTGTGTGGGTGTTACCTTGTGAAGGTATGGTGTCCTCTGAACAGCATGGCGTGGTACTCTGGGTGCTGTAGCCACTAGAACACTGTAGAGAGTCTCTACTGGAACGCTGTGTCTGTGAGTCCAGCTGTAGACTTCTGGACAGGGCCAGGGCCAACTCCTCATGGGCCTGCATCTCACACACCTAAACACACACATTAGATTGGGTTAGAAAATCATTCTTTGTGCAGAATAAAGACAAAACAATCAATAAAACACAGACATTGAATCACACAATGGACGGATGCACACACACACATATATACACACACACACAAACACACTCAAACTAGACATTTCAAGAAAGATTGTGTGACTTGCTTCAGCTGTCCAAATGTATTTTTATTTGTGGAAGACGTTTGTATAAAAGATAGATTAGCATGTGTCCAGCTGACCTTGGGTGGTGGCGGTGGTGGTAGACTCCTGTCCTCTGGTGCTGGGATGAATCCAGCTGGTAGTGGTAGACTCCTGTCCTCTGGTGTTGGGATGAATACAGCTGGTAGGGGTAGTGGGACAGAGCTGGTGTCTGCTGGTACAGGTTTCTTGTCCTTCCTCCTTCTAAGGGTGTTCACCATGGGCTGATCATAGGGTCCTGGCTTAGCCCAGTCCTACAGGATACACATACAGAAACATAGAGTTCACCATAGCTACACAGAGCTTGGTATCCCTAGCTATGTTATTTAATCATGGGCCTCTGAAGACCCTGGCAGCTGGAGATTCTGAACTATTATCACGATCTTCAAATACATCGTCTCCTCGAACACATCTGAAATCTAGCAGAAACATGTAGAGGACTGGGTAATATATCGTCCTCCAGTCATCCAACAGTCATTTTGCAATCTGACGTAACATAATCATTGCAGAATAATTGAGTGGGTCCTACATAATGACAGTGTACTAGAATAATTGAGTGGGTCCTACATAATGACAGTGTACTAGAATAATTTAGTGGGTCCTACATAATGACAGTGTACAGTCGTGGCCAAATGTTTTGAGAATGACACAAGTATTGGTCTCCACAAAGTTTGCTGCCTCAGTGTTGATGATGGCAATTTGCATATACTCCAGAATGTCATGAAGAGTGATCAGATGAATTGCAATTTATTGCAAAGTCCCTCTTTGCCATGAAAATGAACTTAATCCCCAAAAAACATTTCCACTGCATTTCAGCCCTGCCACAAAAGGACCAGCTGCCATCATGTCAGTGATTGAAGGCTGGAGATCACTCTGTCATGCTGATTGAGTCAGAATAACAGACTGGAAGCTTTAAAAGGAGGGTGTTGCTTGAAATCATTGTTCTTCCTCTGTCAACCATGGTTACCTGCAAGGAAACACGTGCCGTCATCATTGCTTTGCACAAAAAGGGCTTCACAGGCAAGGATATTGCTGCTGGTAAGATTGCACCTAAATCAACCATTTATCGGATCATCAAGAACTTCAAGGAGAGAGGTTAAATTGTCAATCCTAAAGTTGATTCAGCTGCGGGATCGGGGCACCACCAGTGCAGAACTTGCTCAGGAATGGCAGCAGGCAGGTGTGAGTGCATCTGCAAGCACAGTGAGGCGAAGACTTTTGGAGGATGGTCTGGTGTCAAGAAGGGCAGCAAAGAAGCCACTTCTCTCCAGGAAAACACCTTGTCCGGAGAAGACAAGGTGAGCGCTACCATCAGTCCTGTGTCATGCCAACAGTAAAGCATCCTGAGACCATTCATGTGTGGGGTTGCTTCTCAGCCAAGGGAGTGGGCTAACTCACAATTTTGCCTAAGAACACAGTCATGAATAAAGAATGGTACCAACACATCCTCCGAGAGCAACTTCTCCCAACCATCCAAGAACAGTTTGACGACCAATGCCTTTTCCAGCATGATGGAGCACCTTGCCATAAGACAAAAGTGATAACTAAGTGGCTCGGGGAACAAAACATCGACATTTTGGGTCCATGGCCAGGAAACTCCCCAGACTTGTGGTTGATCCTCAAGAGGCGGGTGGACAAACAAAAACCCACAACTTCTGACAAACTCCAAGCATTGATTATGCAAGAATGGCCTGACATCAGTCAGGATGTGGCCCAGAAGTTAATTGACAGCATGCCAGGGCGGATTGCAGAGGTCTTGAAAAAGAAGGGTCAACACTTCAAATATTGACTCTTTGCATAAACTGAATGTCATTGTCAATGAAAGCCTTTGACACTTATGGAATACTTGTAATTATACTTCAGTGTACCATAGTAACTACTGACATAAAGATCTAAGAACACTGAAGCAGCAAACTTTGTGACCAATACTTGTGTCATTCTCAACTTTTGGCCACAACTGTACTAGGAGTATGAATAGATGTTTATGTTGGGTTTTAGGAACACAAGGAGTCAGGACATGAGGAGGAGGAGTGAACCAACAACCAACCTTCCAGCTGGGGACTTTCGAGGAGGGGACCATGTTAGGCCCCAGGGTGCAGTAATGAGGGTAGACAGGTAGCAGGGCCGAGCCCGGCCTGGACCACGACTGAGACGGACAGGTGGAGGAGGTAGTGATGGAGGAGGAGGAGGTGATGATGGAGGAGGAGTTGGAGGAGGGAGGGAAAAGGGGATAAGACCCCCCCAGGCCTGAACCCCCTCCCATCATGTAGGATCCCGCCAGGCCTGAACCCCCTCCCATCAGGTAGGATCCCCCCAGGCCTGAACCCCCTCCCATCAGGTAGGATCCCCCCAGGCCTGAACCCCCTCCCATCAGGTAGGATCCCCCCAGGCCTGAACCCCCTCCCATCAGGTAGGGAGAGTCTGAATGATGATGATCCCCGTAGTGGTCATACCCATTAGACAACTGAGCATTGAGCAGGGAACGGAATGACACAAACAAACAAACAAACAAACAAACAAACAAACAAACAAACAAACAAACAAACAAACAAACAAACAAACATAGAAACAACATTGGAGAAATTGGTCAAATGATAAAAACAAACACAAAAGGGTCAGGATAATAAACCAACACAATAGGGTCAGGATAATAAACCAACACAATAGGGTCAGGATAATAAAACAACACAAAACGGTCAGGATAATAAAACAACACAAAAGGGTCAGGATAATAAAACAACACAATAGGGTCAGGATAATAAACCAACACAATAGGGTCAGGATAATAAAACAACACAATAGGGTCAGGATAATAAAACAACACAAAAGGGTCAGGATAATAAAACAACACAATAGGGTCAGGATAATAAACCAACACAATAGGGTCAGGATAATAAAACAACACAAAAGGGTCAGGATAATAAACCAACACAATAGGGTCAGGATAATAAAACAACACAATCAGAAACACAACATAAAAGTTGATGAATGAAATACAAATAACTCAACATTTCCAAAGCATATAACAAATAATCAAAAGAGTAAACTGGGAAAATGAATCCTGTTTGACAAACCAGACTCCTGTTCCGAATTCTGAAACGTATGTGGATTACCATGATGACCCATGAGACTAGATATGTAACAGCAGGGATCAGAGACAGGTGAAAGGAAGCTGTGGGTGGAACATCTAGATGGGTAGAGGGGTGTGGAGATGGTGGAACACGTAGAGGGGTGTGGAGAGGGTGGAACACCTAGGTGGGTAGAGGGGTGTGGAGAGGGTGGAACACCTAGGTGGGTAGAGGGGTGTGGAGAGGGTGGACACTGGTTCCTGTGAGGAGACTCTAGACTTGAGGGCTACAGCAAGGGGGCGAGGGGGAGGGTGTCCATCATGGGAGGTGTGGGGGAGGGTGTCTATCATGGGAGGGGAGGGGTAGGGTGTCTATCATGGGAGGGGAGGGGTAGGGTGTCCATCATGGGAGGGGAGGGGTAGGGTGTCCATCATGGGAGGGGAGGGGTAGGGTGTCCATCATGGGAGGGGAGGGGGAGGGTGTCCATCATGGGAGGGGAGGGGGAGGGTGTCCATCATGGGAGGGGAGGGGGAGGGTGTCCATCATGGGAGGGGAGTGGGAGGGTGTCCATCATGGGAGGGGAGGGGGAGGGTGTCCATCATGGGAGGGGAGTGGGAGGGTGTCCATCATGGGAGGGGAGGGGGAGGGTGTCCATCATGGGAGGGGAGTGGTAGGGTGTCCATCATGGGAGGGCAGTGGGTGCTTCCTCTTAAGGGAGGCATGGAGTGAGTATTTCACCTTGTCAGCTGCAGCCAGTGGCCCTCCAGAGCGCATGGAGGTGGGAGAGCTGGACTCACTCTCAGAGACCTCAGATGAGCCAGAGCTGGAGCAAGACTGGAGGAGCAGCAGCCGCAGGGGGAGGAGTCAGACAGAGGGAGGAGTCAGACACACACAGGACGAGCAAAGATCCACAAGACGGTAGCAGAGAGTGGTGGTGTAAAAGAGAGAGGAGTTTGAGTTCAGAGTAGGGTGAAAAGATGACCGGATAGTCACACAGGAACACAACCCTTAAAGGAGAGGAAGCCGTGTAGTCAGTACATAGAGAGAGAACAGCAGGGAAGACGTTAGAAGGCATCATCAGTCAGTGAGCTGCAGCACGTTTAAAAGGCTACCAGTAAAGTTAGCACTGGGTTTGAGGCTGAAATGAGTTGCCAAACAAAGCAGAGAGGTGAACCAGAGGATAGAATAATTTAGCATTAACTGTCCTCTCCTTGTAGAGAGCACAGGGAGAAGCAGATAGGTAGAGTATGTTACTAAGCATTTAAAGATAGTCAAAGAAAGCCCAGTAATACTTTTCTCCCGGTGTTTTTCTATGTTTGTTTTAAGAGTTGCGGTGCGGTAGCATTAGTGGTCGTCATGCACCTTATTCAGTACTGTGACCTAACAGAGGAAGGAGGAACTCTACTCTAGACTGGCAGTGACCTAACAGGAAGGAGGAACTCTACTCTAGACTGGCAGTGACCTAACAGAGGAAGGAGGAACTCTACTCTAGACTGGCAGTGACCTAACAGAGGAAGGAGGAACTCTACTCTAGACTGGCTGTGACCTAACAGAGGAAGGAGGAACTCTACTCTAGACTGGCACGGACCTAACAGAGGAAGGAGGAACTCTACTCTAGACTGGCTGTGACCTAACAGAGGAAGGAGGAACTCTACTCTAGACTGGCACGGACCTAACAGAGGAAGGAGGAACTCTACTCTAGACTGGCAGTGACCTAACAGAGGAAGGAGGAACTCTACTCTAGACTGGCTGTGACCTAACAGAGGAAGGAGGAACTCTACTCTAGACTGGCTGTGACCTAACAGAGGAAGGAGGAACTCTACTCTAGACTGGCTGTGACCTAACAGAGGAAGGAGGAACTCTACTCTAGACTGGCTGTGACCTAACAGAGGAAGGAGGAACTCTACTCTAGACTGGCTGTGACCTAACAGAGGAAGGAGGGAACTCTACTCTAGACTGGCAGTGACCTAACAGAGGAAGGAGGAACTCTACTCTAGACTAGCGTTTGGCCTTGTAACAAACCTCTACTAGGTCACTGCCATCCCTCCATCCTTCCCTTTACCCTAGCCCCTCTAGAATCAGAATCATCTGTCTACCCAGGACTCTGATAGTTCAGCAGAGGTACTGACAGGACTGGTATGTAGAACAGCCAGCCCAGTTACTGACCTCCCCAAGCACCTCTCCTCAAGAGCAGGGTATCATAGCAACCTGGGATGGCTAGTGTCTCTCATATATGATGTATAAGGAAGTCAAAGTTCTCTTGAGGACCCATCGATCAGAATATATTTATTGTTGACCTATACAGTTAGCCTAGGACAGGGCAATGCCTTAAACTAAACTGTCCATTCACTTAGCTGGTGGAAAGTTCCAGAAGATGTGGAGGTTTAATCTCACTGTACTGTACTGTACTGTACTGTACTGTACTGTACTGTACTGTAGTCTTACCTGTGGTAGTGTCTCCTGGGGCATGGGTGATGGCGACTTGGAGGTGTAGGCGTCTGGATGGGAGATGAATCCTGAGTCGTGGGAGGAGATGGAGGACAGTCGGGCCGGGGCATGCTGGGGCAGGGTGGAGCTACGGTAGCCGTAGTGGGAGTGGGAGGAGGAGGGGGAGTGAGAGTGGGATGTGCCACTGGATCGAGAGTCACTACTGTTTACGCTGTTCAGACTGCTGTTAGTGTGAGACGGGTGGAGACAGACAGACAGGTGGAGAGACAGACAGGTGCACACGCAGGAGGGAGAGAGACAGACAGGTGGAGACAGACAGAGGGATACAGACAGACAGGTGGAGAGAGACAGGGGAACAGGCAGGAGGGAGACCGACAGGCAGGTGGAGAGACAGACCGGTGGAGAGACCAACAGGGGAACAGACAGAGAGTGAATGGGTTAACACTCCAAACCAATGCAGCAGGCAGTGAATGTGAACAAACCAGTCAAATTAAAATGATAAAACACATTAAAACAATAAGGCATGAAATCATAAGAAACATTACAGCAATATCAATATCAACATCTATCATGCTAACTACAAGCTATATCAACATCTATCATGCTAACTACAAGCTAGTTGCACTGTGGTCGCGATACAGACATGTGCCTTTGGTCATCAGGGTCCATTGACCATCAACAGTGACATTTTAGCTAGGATCTGTGGATCCAACAATTTGAATAAAAAATTTAAACAAGGCAGGCATCACAGCACAAATGGTTTTGCAAACCAAAACCAGTTGTGACAACAGTGTGACAACAACACTGTGTATGGAGGGACAGAGGGAGGAGGGGTTGGACTGAGGGATATTATGAGTGATATTCTAATGAAACAGTTGGAAGATTAGTGTGAAATCACACACGCAATGATATATTACAAGTCTGGTGAAATTAATTAACTATGTTCAATTCCCCAGCAAACAAGTATATGAAAAGATTGGGCAGCAATGACATCCCAAGGCTGCAGTTCCTCTACCCACCACCGAGGGGCAGGGGCCATCTTCATCAGGGGGTCTAAGAGGAGGATCAGGTCCCCACTGCCTATATAATCTTATTCAATATACAATATACATCCTAGATCAGCACTCCTACTCTGAGACTCTTTGTGGTTCTGGTCCTAGACACCTACCTGCACATACTGGGCTTACAACAGCAATGGAACTACTAGAGATGACCCATTTCTATCCGAAGGTTCTGAACATACCCCAGTGTAGATAAAGGTGACGAGCTGTGGTTCTGGTCCTAGACACCTACCTGCACCTACTGGACTTCCTGGACATAGTGGTGCTGGGGGAGGAGGGAGGAGTCTGATAGGACCAGTTATAGTCGGAGCCCTTAAGATCCAGAATCACCTGACAGGACAGAACACAATGACAGATCAGAGTCTGAGGAGGATACACATGGGACAGATCTGAAATGGCACCCTATTGATTATAATGTAGTGCACTACTTCTGGCCTGAGCCACACAGGGCTGCCACAGATGACTCAAAAGTAGTGCACTATATAGGGAATAGGGTGCACAACCAATCTTTAACCGGTTAGCTTATATCAGGTTGGACTGAGCTTGAGGAAGACAGACATAAACCCCTTCAAACCCCTGGAGGGTTGACACAGACATGAATACATTTAGTTCCCAGGCAGTAGAGGAGGAGGATGTGACACAGAGGAACAACGCAGGTAGTTGGGTAAGAGAGGGGAGGCTGGGCTGCCCTTAGGGCCCTGGTAGTTGAGGAGGATGTGGGTAAGAGAGGGGAGGCTGGGCTGCCCTTAGGGCCCTGGTAGTTGAGGAGGATGTGGGTAAGAGAGGGGAGGCTGGGCTGCCCTTAGGGCCCTGGTAGTTGAGGAGGATGTGGGTAAGAGAGGGGAGGCTGGGCTGCCCTTAGGGCCCTGGTAGTTGAGGAGGATGTGGGTAAGAGAGGGGAGGCTGGGCTGCCCTTAGGGCCCTGGTAGTTGAGGAGGATGTGGGTAAGAGAGGGGAGGCTGGGCTGCCCTTAGGGCCCTGGTAGTTGAGGAGGATGTGGGTAAGAGAGGGGAGGCTGGGCTGCCCTTAGGGCCCTGGTAGTTGAGGAGGATGTGGATAAGATGCAAGAACACAAAAGACAGATACACGATACATGATACATAGTGCGGCAGTATGAAAAAGTGTAAAAATACACAAAGTCTGCAGTGCAAAAAGCTATAGAAACGCATTACATAGTATGAGTGAATGACTGAATATGTACACTATACATGGTTATAGTGTTAGGTGAAAAAAATATACAATTATTGCACGTTGATATAAATAAAAAAATATTTTCATGGTTAACTATACAGGTCGATGGCAGAGAAATACTTCAATAGCTAAATGTGCATATGATATAAGTGAGGGTAATAATAGTTTACTTAATATACAGTCTGGTGAAATATACAGGTAAGTGAATATTTGCATGGTTACATAAACTGTACAGGTAAATGACAGGAAGAGATACTTAAATAGCTAAATGTGTGTATGATATAATTTAGGGTAATAATAGTAATTCCCTTAATACAGTCCTTAGAATAGGGTTAATTACAGATAAATGCACATATTGCACATTCGATATACTAAATGCAATGAAAAAAAAGGATACAACTGACAGGATACATACTAATATACATTCCTGAGTGAATGACTACGCAAGTTCAGTCCAAGAATTACTTACAATATTGCACATGATATGATATAACAACTGTACATGAATATGTATATACAGTCCTGAATGAATGAGTGATTACAGACCAGAGTTCACGGATGGATGCCTAATTGTTAAACTAGGTCTTAACACCCCAACAGTTCCAGATCTATGTTGCCGACGGCACGGCACCCCGGTGAGGCATTAAATAGTCTAATAGCCGCCGGCAGGAAGGACCTCCTGTAGCGCTCTCTGGCACACCGTGGTGGGATCAGTCTGTGACTGAAGGTGCTCCTCTGCATCATAACCATCGCGTGCAGAGGGTGGGTGACGTTGTCCACGATGGCCAGCAGTTTGGCCAGGATCCGTCTCTCCGCCACCTCTTTTAGAGTGTCAAGGTTAATCCCCAGAACAGAGCTAGCCTTCCTGATCATCTTATTTACGCGAGAAGCATCACTGGCCTTTATGTTGGCGCCCCAGCACACCACTGCAAAAGATGGCACCACAGACTGGTAGAAAGTATGCAGTAGTTTACTGCACACGTTGAAGGACCTGAGCCTCCTCAGAAAGTAGAGTCGGCTCTGGCCCTTTTTGTACAGAGCCCCAGTGTTACCAGCCCATTCCAGCCTGTTGTCCATATGGACTCCCAGGAACTTGTATGACCCAACCATTTCCACATCCATCCCCTGTATAGGGACTGCAGTCGGTTGGTTCTTGGTTCTCCTGAAGTCCACCACCATCTCCTTTGTTTTGCTGATGTAGAGCTGAAGGTGGTTCTGCTCACACTTCTGTAGGTGGCATGTTTCAGAGTTATATCTGAATTCCGAGGTGTAGAGGGTGAACAGGAAGGCGGACAGGACCATTCTCTGGGGGGCCCCTGTGTTGCTCACTGCCCGTTCTGACACACAGCTCTGTAGCCGCACAAACTGTGGCCTACTGGTTAGGTAGTCCGTAACCCAGGAGACTAAGGGTGCTTCCACTTTCATCCTCCTCATCTTCTCACCCAGTAGCTGTATGGACCAATGTGGATCAGGTGTATACTACTGTATGGACCATTGTGGATCAGGTGTATACTACTGTATGGACCATTGTGGATCAGGTGTATAATACTGTATGGACCAATGTGGATCAAGTGTATGCTACTGAATGGACCAATGTGGATCAGATGTATACTACTGTATGGACCAGTGTAGACCAGGTGTATACTACTGTATGGACCAGTGTAGATCAGGTGTATACTACTGTATGGACCAATGTGGATAAGGTGTATACTACTATGTGATCAGGTGTGTATGGATCCGTGTGGATCAGGTGTGTATGGATCCGTGTGGATCAGGTGTGTTTGGATCCGTGTGGATCAGGTGTGTATGGATCCGTGTGGATCAGGTGTGTATGGACCCGTGTGGATCAGGTGTGTATGGACCCGTGTGGATCAGGTGTGTATGGACCCGTGTGGATCAGGTGTGTATGGACCCGTGTGGATCAGGTGTGTATGGACCCGTGTGGATCAGGTGTGTATGGACCCGTGTGGATCAGGTGTGTATGGACCCGTGTGGATCAGGTGTGTATGGACCCGTGTGGATCAGGTGTGCATCTTCCTCTACTAATCTCTCTCAACAGCCAAGCTAACTAACTACAGTGAGACTTCAAGGAGAATTTGCAAATACTTCTTCTCTACCCACCTGCTCGCTGGTGGGGGCAGCTTGTGAAGGTCCATGGCCAGTTAGGGTCAGGGTTAGGGTATTACTGTATTTACCTGTTCGCTGGCGGGGGGCAGCTTGTGAGGGTCCATGGTCAGCATCTTGAGGTCATCAGATATGGTCTGGAGGTGGGTGACCTCTCCTAGCATGGAGATCTCCTCATCCTAGAATGATCACAATGTGTTTATTGATCCTTTATCTATCCAGGGGATGTCATTGAGCATGTACAGGGGGTGAAATAAGTATTGAACACGTCACCATTTTTCTCAGTAAATATATTTCCAAAGGTGCTATTGACATGACATTTTCACCAGATGTTGGTAACAACCCAAGTAATCCATACATACAAAGAAACCAAAACAAATACGTTCAGAAATTAAGTTATGTGTAATAATGTGAAATGACACAGGGAAAAGTATTGAACACATGAAGAAAAGGAGGTGCAAAAAGGCATGGAAAGCCAAGACAACAGCTGAAAACTATCAGTAATGAAAAAGCAATCCAGCCCCCTGTCAGTGCAAATTAATATCAGCTGGTTCAGTCCCAACTGATGGCCTACAAAAAGGTCTCATTGCCAAGGTGTCACACAAGACACATCTCATGATGGGTAAAAGCAAAGAGCTGTCTCAAGACCTTCGCAACCTAATTGTTGCAAAACATAATGATGGCATTGGATATAGGCGCATTTCTAAGCTTCTGAATGTTCCAGTGAGCACTGTTGGGGCCATAATGCGGAAGTGGAAAGGCAATCATTTCACCATAAATTTGCCTCGACCAGGTGCTCCTCGCAAGATTTCTGACAGAGGAGTGAAAAGAATAATTAGAAGAGTTGTCCAAGAGCCAAGGACCACTTGTGGAGAGCTTCAAAAAGACCTGCAATTAGCTGTCTCAAAGAAAACAGTAAGTGATGCACTCCACCGCCATGGCCTGCATGCACGCTCACCACGCAAGACTCCATTGCTGAAAAAAAAGCATGTTGAAGCTCGTTTAAAGTTTGCTGCACAACATTTGGAAAAGCCAGTGAAATACTGGGAGAATATAGTGTGGTCAGATGAGAGCAAAATTGAACTGTTTGGATGTCATAATACACACCATGTTTGGAGGAGAAATGGCACTGCACATCACCCTAAAAACACCATACCAACAGTGAAGTTTGGAGGTGGGAACATCATGGTGTGGGGCTGCATTTCAGCAAATGGTACTGGCAAACTTACCATAATTGAAGGAAGGATGAATGGGCAAATTTGCCGAGACATTCTTGACAAAAATCTGCTGCCATCTACCAGGATGATGAAGATGAAACGAGGGTGGACATTTCAGCAAGACAATGATCCCAAACACACAGCCAAGGAAACTTGGTTTCAAAGAAAGAAAATAAAGCTGCTAGAATGGCCCAGCCAATCACCTGACTTAAATCCCATTGAAAATCTATGGAAAGAACTGAATATCAAGATTCATAGAAGAGGCCCACGGAACCTTCAAGATTTGAAGACTGTTTGTGTGGAAGAATGGGCCAAAATCACACCAGAGCAATGCATGCGACTAGTTTCTCCATACAGGAGGCGTCTTGAAGCTGTCATTACCAACAAAGGCTTTTGTACAAAGTATTAAATAAATATCAGTAAGTGTGTTCAATACTTTTTCCCTGTGTCATTTCACATTATTACACAACTTAATTTCTGAACTTATTTGTTTTGTTTTCTTTGTATGGATTACTTGGGTTGTTACCAACATCTGGTGAACATTTCATGTCAATAGCACCTTTGGAAATATATTTACTGAGAAAAATGGTGACGTGTTCAATACTTATTTCACCCGCTGTATATCTCCTCAGTCAACAAAATATTAAACTGCAACGTCAGCAATGTACTTCTTATGGAACATTTCCCCCTGGGTGTTGATGAGGAACATTTCCCCCTGGGTGTTAGAGAAGAACATTTCCTCTGGGTGTTAGAGAAGAACATTTCCCCCTGGGTGTTAGAGAAGAACATTTCCTCTGGGTGTTAGAGAAGAACATTTCCCCCTGGGTGTTAGAGAAGAACATTTCCTCTGGGTGTTAATGAGGAACATTTCCCACTGGGTGTTAGAGAAGAACATTTCCTCTGGGTGTTAGAGAAGAACATTTCCTCTGGGTGTTAAAGAAGAACATTTTCTCTGGGTGTTAATGAGGAACATTTCCTCTGGGTGTTAATGAGGAACATATCCCCCTGGTTGTTAATGAAGAACATTTCCTCTGGGTGTTAGTGAGGAACAACGTCTCCCATGGTGAAGCTTTATGGCTCTGTTTTGGTGTGTGTCTGTACAGTTTGTGTGTACTCTCCACCATGGGCCGTAGGATGGACACAAAGGCGCATGTGTGTGTTTGTGGGGGTGGTGTGTGTAGTGCCAACTGATTCAGCACATCAGCCTTAGCTTAGACATGAAGCCTGACCTCTGTGTTGTGTGTTAGTGTGTGTTGTGTTTGACTCACCACGACAGGTCGTAGCATGGAGACGAAGGTGCATAACCTGTTCCTCTCCTCGATGAGGGCTTTCCTGACGGCCAGTTTCTCTGTCTCCTCCAGCAGCAGGTATTTATCACCGACATCCTGCATGGCACTGTCCAGCTGGGGCTGGATGTCTCCTCGACCTGGAACACACCATTACTGTTACTATCATTACACACCACTGGCATCACACTGGGGAGCTCTTATGTGAAATACTTGAAAGTATTTGAGGGCACTTGATTTAGCTTGGATGCACACTTGATTTAGCTTGGATGCACACTTGATTTAGCTTGGATGCACACTTGATTTAGCTTGGATGCACACTTGATTTAGCTTGGATACACACTGATTTAGCTTGGATACACACTTGATTTAGCTTGGATGCACACTGATTTAGCTTGGATACACACTTGATTTAGCTTGGATGCACACTTGATTTAGCTTGGATGCACACTTGATTTAGCTTGGATGCACACTTGATTTAGCTTGGATACACACTTGATTTAGCTTGGATGCACACTTGATTTAGCTTGGATACACACTGATTTAGCTTGGATGCACACTTGATTTAGCTTGGATACACACTGATTTAGCTTGGATACACACTTGATTTAGCTTGGATGCACACTTGATTTAGCTTGGATGCACACTTGATTTAGCTTGGATACACACTGATTTAGCTTGGATACACACTTGATTTAGCTTGGATGCACACTTGATTTAGCTTGGATACACACTGATTTAGCTTGGATACACACTTGATTTAGCTTGGATGCACACTTGATTTAGCTTGGATACACACTGATTTAGCTTGGATACACACTTGATTTAGCTTGGATGCACACTTGATTTAGCTTGGATGCACACTTGATTTAGCTTGGATACACACTGATTTAGCTTGGATACACACTTGATTTAGCTTGGATGCACACTTGATTTAGCTTGGATACACACTTGATTTAGCTTGGATGCACACTTGATTTAGCTTGGATGCACACTTGATTTAGCTTGGATGCACACTTGATTTAGCTTGGATGCACACTTGATTTAGCTTGGATGCACACTTGATTTAGCTTGGAGTCTGCGCTTCTATTACTATTCCAGGTGCAATGTAGGTATGGTGTCTGACCTCTTTGTGGACAAAGTTTATGGTGTCATATTGTAGCTTAAAGGTCACTATCACTATTGTTGTTTATCCTGACCTTGAAGACTGGAGTCTCTCTGTCTCTCTGTCTCTCTCTCTCTCTCTCTATCTCTCTCTCTCTGTCTCTGTCTCTGTCTCTCTCTCTCAGCTTTTTACCCTGAGGCTTTGTGGAAGCCAGTAAAAGATGAGGCTGCTACAGTCAAATGCAGGGCTGCATCGTTGTGCTTCAGTGAGAACGTAACGTGACATTTTGTTCAGTAGTTGTTTAACAAAATGGATGGATGATATTCCCATATAGGAATCCAAACCCTAACCCCTTTTGGTTTGGCTGCCGTTCCAGCGCTCTGAGAAATATGGGAGTAATGTTTGTGTTTGTGTCACTATTTCTACGATCAGAGGAGATGGAGGGTGACCGGACTGGAAACTCAAATTGACACGTAGTTTGAATTGCTCTATACTTTTACAGTAAACTAGGATCCAAGAAACGCTTTCCAACTACACAGATACACTGTATAATTACTCTGTGATTTCTATGAGAATTGCCTGAACAGAAAGGTGGCCTCTGTTCTCATCAAAAAAGTCCAGCCCTGGTTGGTGTTACCCTCTGACGCTTTGGTTTTTACACAGTCGGATGTTTGTGTGTGTGTTTGTGTGTTTGTGTTTGTGTGTTTGTGTGTGTGTGTGTGTGTGTGTGTGTGTGTGTTGGCGGGCTCATTATTCATAATGCTGGGTAGTTCTGAGCATGAAACGACAGCTTAGGCTTGTTGTTAAAGTGAGCTTTAGCTGCTCTTAGGTTACTGTGTGTGTGTGTGTGTGTGTGTGTGTGTGTGTGTGTGTGTGTGTGTGTGTGTGCAACATGTTTGTTATGTCTGTGTCAATTACAAGGGGCAGATTACAAGGTTGACCAAAAGATCAACTAGTGGCTTTGTGTAGGATGTGTGTTCTCTTCTAAATGTCAGGCTACAAAACTTTCTAACAACTACTTATAGACCAGATTAGTTTTGACAACAAAACCGTAACGCCATGTCTGTGACCCACGTAAACAACAATTTAATTTCAACCCTTTTTTTAACCCAAACCAAACCATACCAAACCAAACCACACCAAACCATACCAAACTATACCCACACAAGGCACTATCGTGGGACAAACATTGGGGCAGGAATTAATCTCAGACAAGAATTCATTAGATAACATTCATCAGTTAGTTCATGCCACTGCAATGCCCCAAACAAAGTATCAAACAGAATATTGGTAGGAACCCAGAGACCATGTACACCCATTCCCTCCCCTGGCAGAGCTTCCAGACAACATTGGGGCAGAGGGTTGGAGAGTTTATCACATTGGTTTGATAACAGACAGGACAGAGCTAGACAGGGGAGGACAGGACAGGACTAGACCGGGGAGGACCGACAGGACAGGGCTAGACAGGGGAGGACAGACAGGACAGGGCTAGACAGGGGAGGACAGACAGGACAGGGGAGGACAGGACAGGAGGAGTGAGTGAGACAGCGAGCAGAACAGACAGGACAGGGCTAGACAGGACAGGACAGGAGGAGTGAGTGAGACAGAGAGTAGAACAGACAGGACAGGTTAACTGGGCTAATCCCCAAGACAAACTGAAGTGAACCAGCGTTGCTTCAGAAACTCTCCCACTCAATTTGAGTCCTCCTATCATCTAATGTTGTATACAGAGTCCTCCTATCATCTAATGTTGTATACAGAGTCCTCCTATCATCTAATGTTGTATACAGAGTCCTCCTATCATCTAATGTTGTATACAGAGTCCTCCTATCATCTAATGTTGTATACAGAGTCCTCCTATCATCTAATGTTGTATACAGAGTCCTCCTATCATCTAATGTTGTATACAGAGTCCTCCTATCATCTAATGTTGTATACATAGTCCTCCTATCATCTAATGTTGTATACAGAGTCCTCCTATCATCTAATGTTGTATACAGAGTCCTCCTATCATCTAATGTTGTATACAGAGTCCTCCTATCATCTAATGTTGTATACAGAGTCAGCCTATCATCTAATGTTGTATACAGAGTCAGCCTATCATCTAATGTTGTATACAGAGTCAGCCTATCATCTAATGTTGTATACAGAGTCAGCCTATCATCTAATGTTGTATACAGAGTCAGCCTATCATCTAATGTTGTATACAGAGTCAGCCTATCATCTAATGTTGTATACAGAGTCAGCCTATCATCTAATGTTGTATACAGAGTCCTCCTATCATCTAATGTTGTATACAGAGTCCTCCTATCATCTAATGTTGTATACAGAGTCCTCCTATCATCTAATGTTGTATACAGAGTCCTCCTATCAGGGATAACACACACGCAGTCTCACTGTCAGGACTGCAATGCTCACCCAGGGTCTAACTGAGGACTAAGAGAGAGGAGAAGCTCATACTAGATCATTAGCTACAGTATGTGTGTCTATACTGGATGCCTTGGGGATATAGGTCAGTTACAGAAGGCAGCTTACAGGCTCTATAACTGATTAATAAACCCAGCCTGCTCTTCTAGGCCACAACTAGAGGGAACTCCCCCATGTTCTCTCTCCCTCTCTCATCCCTGCCTCCCTCTCTCCCTCCAAGTCTGTTATGAGATTATCCTCACTCCCTTAGCTTCATATGACTGATAAATCTCCCAGAATCGCAGTTGTCTGGGGCCTGTTGAAAACATCATGCCAAACAACATGGCTTGCAGGTGAGTAGAGCAGCCCTCTCTCCAAGGAAGACAACTAAAACACATGCATGTCTGTTTCCATTGGCCTCTTACATATTAACAAATAGCACCTTGTCCTCAATGGGAAAACAGACCAGCATAGCTTCATCTAAATGCTGAGCATAACCCTGTACTGATGCTGTGGAGGGGTGTGTGTGTGTGACCTCTTCCAATCATTAGTGAAGACTGGGGGTGAGTGGTGGAGTGGAAAATCAGCACTTTGTGGTCCTGTTTTAATGACGTGTGTGTGTGTTCTCCCACACGGTTAATGACTGGTGTGTGTGTGTGTTTGTGTGTGTTCTCCCACACGGTTAATGACGTGTGTGTGTGTGTGTGTGTGTGTGTGAGCTTCAGAGGAGCTGAGCTGATTAACAAAGATGATTGAAACCAAAACAAAGCAGTGAAGGCAGGAGAATTAGACCACAGAGAGGGGAGAGGGGAGAATAGGAAGCAGAGCAGGGGACAGAGTGGACAGGACAGTAGGAAGCAGAGCAGGGGATAGAGGAGTGGACAGGACAGTAGTGCACAGTACAGTAGACTGACTGACAGAGTTAGTCTGCACTCCACAGAAAGAGAGAGAGGAGAGACAGCGAGAGGGGTGGAGAGGGAGACGGAGAGAGAAAGAAAGAGAGACAGAGAGCAAGAGAGAGAAATATTTTTGTATTTTTTATTTAACCTTTTTTTAACTAGGTAAGTCAGTTAAGAACAAATTCTTATTTACAATGACGACCTACCCCGAACAAACCCGGACGACGCTGGGCCAATAGAGAGAGAGAGAAAGAAAGAGAGACACACAGAGAGAGAGAGAAACAGAGAGAGAGAGAAACAGAGAGAGAAACAGAGAGAGAAAGAGAGAGAGAGTGGGGTAGTGGAAGGAGCAGAACAGGATAGTAAGCAGCACAAGGTAGACTGACAGACTGACTGAATCCCTGGACCCCACAGAGAGGCCGCAGAGCAGGCTGGAGGGCAGGCAGGCAGGCAGGCAGGCAGGCAGGCAGGCAGGCAGACAGACAGACAGACAGACAGACAGACAGACAGACAGACAGACAGACAGACAGACAGACAGACAGTCTGTTACAGACTTAACCAGGGCATCAGCTACAGGGCAACAACCACAGGTGGTTTAATTTATTTATTTGACAATTTGTAAAATACATAATTAAGGGCACTCCCGCTGGTGACATACAATTTAAGAAAATCATCAAGGTGCCCAGTGACCGGGGGGGGGGGTTGGGGGGGCAATAAGGTCGACGACATGCCCGTAAAGAGAAAAACATTTCAGTCAGTCAAAAGGCCTGAAGGAGAATGCAAACGTCATGTTGCTAATATGTGTCACTGTGACTGTCACTGTGACTGTCACTGTGCGTCTAATAATGGATCTTTAGCTTTACCTGACACTACATATATCAACATATTCATTATGTGAGCCAACGTGGGTCTAGCTGTTTGATCTGCCAAAGAGGGCTGTGTGAGGGTCAACGTGTTGTACTAATAACACACTTCCTAATGAAGAGCCCAAGCTGGAAAAACATGTCTGAGGAATTCAGTCTAGACGGATATATGGTGTTGAACACGCCACTGTACACGTGTCCAACAGGGAGAAATCTTCCCCTTGAATGATTCACTTTTTCCTTTTAGCTCCTAGTAAAGCAAAGGGTCCATCATAGGAGGGACTAGAAAAGTGTGTATTGATTCAAACTTGTAGAAAAACTAAACATTTAGTTAAAATAAAGTGAAAAAGTTCACTTTGAAAGCAGAAAATACATAGATGTTTTGGTGCTTTCAAGATTTGACATTTCAACTGGACTTTTGCCACATAAGATGGCTGACAGCTTGAATAGGAGCTTCCATATATGCTCTCTTTCTGTCTATCTGTCTAGACATATTGAACCTTTCAATAGCTTCTCCATTTCTTTTCATGGTGTGTAGGCCTATACAAAGACTGACTGACTGCATACTTGCATCAGACCTTATTCAATAGGACATGCTGTCCTTCGAAGGGAGAAAGGACAGTCCAAACTGATACTCAGTAGAAAAGCAGAGAATGTGTCCCAAATGACACCCTATTTCTTATATAGTGTACTACTTTGGGCCCTATGGGCCCTGGTCAAAAGTAATGCACTATTTAGGGAATAGGGTGCCATTTGGGACAAAGCCCGTGTCTGTTCCTGGTTTCAGTATAATGACAGTCAATATGAGCTGATGTTGTTTTTCTCCCTGTTACGGTGTTTATACTGCATGTTCTATTTCTATGATATAACCAACAAAGCCCCTGAATAGCCTCATTGATATTCAACTCTATTTGCTTTAGACTACATGGAATGTGTAGGTATGACCTTAAGGGGAAGCACAGCCCATAGCGGTACAGTGTTTATACTGTTCTAACTATACTTCTACGGCCAAGCCCATAGCAATTATATGTATCGTAGATATGTTGTAATAATTATATTTGTGAAGCAGCATGGATGGATGGAGGGAGGGAGAGGGAGAGAGTCTACCTTTCTTTGCCTTCCTCTGCAGCTTCAGCGTGTCTAAAGACTTCTTCTTGATCTCACTCCGAACTTTCTTGTACTCTGTGGGGGGAAATGGGGTCAACAACGTGTCAGGGAGCCCTAAAGCTAAGCAGTGGATATTATAACATTTCTGGGTTCTTTGTTACTAGCTTGTTCCAACTTTGTTGCAACAGTTTGGGGAAGGCCATTTCCTGTTTCAGCATGACAATGCCATACAGAAATGGTTTATCAAGATCGGTGTGGAAGAACTTGACTGGCCTGCACAGAGCCCTGACCTTAACCCCATCGAACACCTTTGGGATGAATTTGAACACAGACTGCAAGCCAGGCTAATCGCCCAACATCAGTGCCTGACCTCACTAATGCTCTTGTGGCTGAATGGAAGCAAGTACCCGCAACAATGTTCCAACAACATCTAGTCGAAAGTGTCCACATTTAAATATATATTTTTTTTTTATTGAACGTTTATTTAACTAGGCAAGTCAGTTAAGAACAAATTCTTATTTACAATGACGGCCTACCCCGGCCAAACCCAGACAACGCTGGGCCAATTGTGGTTGGACTCCCAATCACGGCCGGTTGTGATACACATACCTTTGGTCATGTAGTGTATGGTTATATTATTATATATCTATGTTATGATGGTACCTTTAGCATGGTCCTTATCCAGAGTGTTGGTTCCTCTCTATATTATTATATATCTATCTATATGTTATGATGGTACCTTTAGCATGGTCCTTATCCAGAGTGTTGGTTCCTCTCTTCCACTCCTCCATCTGATCCTGTAGAGGGTTGATCAGGCAGTCCATGAAAGCCCTGCGGGTCACAGCAATCACATTACAAATCCAGTATTGTTTATTAGGATATTTTCTAGCCCACCAAAAGGCTAGTCTTTCAGTAGACCTAGATGATTTACTGTGATTCAATATCTAGAACCAACCTAGAGGGTCATTGGAACAATCAAATGGTCAATAGTCCAACTAATAGTCCATGTCATGTGGTGTTATAACACATTTAAATGGTCAATAGTCCAACTAATAGTCCATGTCATGTGGTGTTATAACACATTTAAATGGTCAATAGTCCAACTAATAGTCCATGTCATGTGGTGTTATAACACATTTAAATGGTCAATAGTCCAACTAATATTCCATGTCATGTGGTGTTATAACACATTTAATGGATAGATAGATATACATACATACATACATACATACATACATACATACATACATACATACATACATACATACATACATACATACATACATACATACATACATACATACACCCCCGGTCAAAAGGTTTTTTGACATTGTAGAATAAAAGTGAAGACATCAAAATTATGACATAACACATATGGAATCATGTAGTAACCAAAAAAATGTTAAACAAATCAAAATATATTTTATATTTGAGATTCTTCAAATAGCCACCCTTTGCCTTGATGACAGCTTTGCACACTCTTGGCAGCAAAGCTGTCATCAAGGCACTACAAGGCACTACAAAGGGTGGCTATTTGAAGAATCTCAAATATAAAATATATTTTGATTTGTTTAACACTTTTTTGGTTACCACATGATTCCATATGTGTTATGTCATAGTCTTGATGTCTTCACGTTTATTCTACAAAGTAAAAATAGTGCAAATAAAGAAAAACTCTTGAATTAGTAATATTCCAAACTTTTGACCGGGGGTGTACATACAAACACACACACACAAATACTTCTTAATTTCGTTCAAAGTGACATGTATTACAAATCAATGGTTAATGATGGTAGAGTAGTGCCGTTGTACTGTAAATGAGAACATCCTTACATTGAAAACTGTCTGAGCTTGGCCTCAATGCTTTTGTGTCTCATACACATCCTGGTTAGAGCTGAACCAATGTCTCTGGTGCCTCCTGTAACACACAAACAATACATCCTGGTTAGAGCTGAACCACTGAGTGTGCTAAGCTGTCATCAAGGCAAAGGGTGGCTATTTGAAGAATCTCAAATATAAAATATATTTTGATTTGTTTAACACTTTTTTGGTTACTACATGATTCCATATGCGTTATGTCATAGTTTTGATGTCTTCACTTTTATTCTACAATGTAAAAAATAGTGCAAATAAAGAAAAACCCTTGAATGAGTAATATTCCAAACTTTTGGCCCCCAGTGTATATAACATAAAACATACAAAATTAGAAAACATATTAAGGAAAAACACACATTTATCAACATAGAGGTCTCTGATCATTACTCTGAACTGACCCAGGGGGACCAGAACATCTCATTTCAGAGCTCTGTAAGTGTTATTCAAGCCAGTGACCGGGTTTGGTCATTTGAAGTCTAAATTGAATGAATGATGATAGATAGATGGATAGATAGGAAGTTTCTGCATGAGTGCTTTGTAAAGAAACACTAGAGAATGCTGCTCTCTCCTTACATACAAAGACGACCAACTCACTTTTTGATACAAAACACGGGTCCAATGGTGAGTTCTATAACCATCACCAGTAATAAACCTAAGGGTCCAATAGTGAGTTCTATAACCATCACCAGTAATAAACCTAAGGGTCCAATAGTGAGTTCTATAACCATCACCAGTAATAAACCTAAAGGTCCAATAGTGAGTTCTATAACCATCACCAGTAATAAACCTAAAGGTCCGATAGTGAGTTCTATAACCATCACCAGTAATAAACCTAAAGGTCCAATAGTGAGTTCTATAACCATCACCAGTAATAAACCTAAGGATCCAATGGTGAGTTCTATAACCATCACCAGTAATAAACCTAAGGGTCCAATAGTGAGTTCTATAACCATCACCAGTAATAAACCTAAGGGTCCAATAGTGAGTTATATAACCATCACCAGTAATAAACCTAAAGGTCCAATAGTGAGTTATATAACCATCACTAGTAATAAACCTAAAGGTCCGATAGTGAGTTCTATAACCATCACCAGTAATAAACCTAAGGGTCCGATAGTGAGTTCTATAACCGTCACCAGTAATAAACCTAAAGGTCCGATAGTGAGTTCTATAACCATCACCAGTAATAAACCTAAAGGTCTGATAGTGAGTTCTATAACCATCACCAGTAATAAACCTAAAGGTCTGATAGTGAGTTCTATAACCATCACCAGTAATAAACCTAAAGGTCTGATAGTGAGTTCTATAACCGTCACCAGTAATAAACCTAAAGGTCCGATGGTGAGTTCTATAACCGTCACCAGTAATAAACCTAAAGGTCCAATAGTGAGTTCTATAACCATCACCAGTAATAAACCTAAGGGTCCGATAGAAAACATCATCTAGTGGTTTAAGTGTAGATGCTGCTTCATGTATATAGATAATATCCCCACAATCTATAACAGACATAAAAGTGGCCTGGAGAATGTCCTTCCTATTAACACAAGTCAGACATGCTTTGTTTCTGTAAAAGAAACCAACCTTGAACTTCAACTTCTTCACCAGCTCAGTGACATGTTTTTAAATGAGTTTGTCATCAAGCCAGATACCAAGATATTTGTACGAAGGAAGGAACTCAATTTGTGTACCGTTCTTTTCAATCTGGGTTATGGGATCTAGAAAAATGCATGCATTTAGTTTGGTTTGCATTTAGCAGTGACTTTAGATCTAATAGTGACCTCTGCAGTGACCTCTGCAGTGCTAGACAATCTGATTACAGATGTGAAAAGGCTTGGCCAACCGATGGAATACAACACAGTCATCTGCATACAAATTATTTTTATTTTTTTACACCATTACCAATGTTATTTATATAAGCAAGACACAAACAATATATATATATATATCCCCATGATAAACTTCATTACAATAGACTACAACCATATGAGAAACATCAAATACCTCACAACACAATGACGTAGTGATAGACTGGCAGTAACAGACAGAGTGAGATAGTAACAGACTGTCTGGAAGAAACAGACACTAGAAACCAGAATGCCAAGTGGTCGAACGTTCAGTTTCACAGTGTCACAGCATTCCAAAAACAAGGCCTATTAGTACTGATCTGTACTGGGGTCAAATAAGGGTAGCATTCCAAATGGCACTCTATGCCCTATGTAGTGCACTAATTTTGACCAAGGCCTATAGAGCTTTGGTCCATAGTAGTGCACTATGTAGGGAATAGGGTGTAATTTGTGACGAAGAAAATAATCTATAGAGACAGAATCAGAGCTAGTACCTCAGTCTGACCATGACACGACAGAGTGACGAGATGACAACATGACCTCATCCAGAGATAGAGATGGAAGAGGAGGGAGAGAGGGAAGGACAGAGAGAGAGCGAGAGAGAGAGAGAGAGAGAGGGAAGGACAGAGAGAGAGCGAGAGAGAGAGAGAGAGAGAGAGAGGGAAGGACAGAGAGAGAGAGAGAGAGAGAGGGAAGGACAGAGAGAGAGCGAGAGAGAGAGAGGGAAGGACAGAGAGAGAGAGAGGGAGAGGGAAGGACAGAGAGAGAGGGAGAGAGGGAAGGACAGAGAGAGAGAGAGAGAGAGGGAGGGAGAAAGAGAGGGAGGGAGAAAGAGAGGGAGGGAGACGACAGGCCTGGAATTTTGTGATTTTAGGGGCAAGGACATTTAGCCTTCAAGAGAAGAGGAGCCCAATCTGCCAGGGCACCAATACATCTACCAGGACACCAAGGACATCTGAAAGGGCCTCAAGGCCATATACCAGGGCACCAAAGACATCTACCAGGGCACCAAGGACATCTACCAGGGCACCAAGGACATCTGCCAGGGCACCAAGGACATCTGCCAGGGCACCAAGGACATATACCAGGGCACCAAGGACATCTACCAGGGCACCAAGGACATCTACCAGGGCACCAAGGACATCTGCCAGGGCACCAAGGACATCTACCAGGGCACCAATACTTCTACCAGGGCAGCAATACATCTGCCAGGGCACCAAGGACATCTGCCAGGGCACTAAGGACATCTACCAGGGCACCAATACTTCTACCAGGGCAGCAATACATCTGCCAGGGCACCAAGGACATCTGCTAGGGCACCAAGACATCTACCAGGGCACCAATACTTCTACCAGGGCAGCAATACATCTGCCAGGGCACCAAGGACATCTGCTAGGGCACCAAGACATCTACCAGGGCACCAAGGACATCTGCTAGGGCACCAAGACATCTACCAGGGCACCAAGGACATCTGCTAGGGCACCAAGGACATCTACCAGGGCACCAAGACATCTGCTAGGGCACCAAGACATCTAGGGCACCAAGACATCTACCAGGGCACCAAGACATCTACCAGGGCACCAAGGACATCTGCTAGGGCACCAAAACATCTGCTAGGGCACCAAGGACATCTACCAGGGCACCAAGGACATCTGCTAGGGCACCAAGACATCTACCAGGGCACCAAGACATCTGCTGGGCCACCAAGACATCTGCTGTGGCACCAATACATCTACCAGGGCACCAAGACATCTGCTAGGGCACCAAGACACCTGCTAGGGCACCAAGACACCTGCTAGGGCACCAATACATCTACCGGGGCACCAAGACATCTACCGGGGCACCAAGACATCTACCGGGGCACCAAGACATCTACCGGGGCACCAAGACATCTGCTGGGGCACCAATATATCTGCTAGGGCACCAAGGACATCTGCTAGGGCACCAAGACATCTGCTAGGGCACCAAGACATCTACTAGGGCACCAAGGCCATCTGCTAGGGCACCAAGGCCATCTGCTAGGGCACCAAGACATCTACTAGGGCACCAAGGACATCTGCAAGGGCACCAAGGCCATTAACCAAAATATCCAATTAAATTGAAAAACAGTCGCTATTCTGTAAATGTACACAAATAATTTATTAGCCCAAGTGTAGGTGATTGGCTACAGTCTGTCATGTCCTGACCAATGCTGACAGGAGGGAGTCGCCTGAAAATGTAGACAAACTTTAATGAGACTTTTAATGACATTATATACAGGCTAAACACCAGTCAGGGTAGGCCGTCATTGTAAATGAGAATTTGTTCTTAACTGATTTGCCCAGTTAAATAACATTTAAATGTTTGACAAATATAATGTAGGGTCATTATTAAAATGTAAAGGCTTGATTCTGTCGACATTCTTGAGGCACTGTTCGTTCAGATAGGAGAGAAAGGTCAGTGTTGTTGTACACTGCAGCATCACCCACCTGGCAATCTGAGCGGAGGCAGGCAGTCAATATTTAGAACTGTTTAAAACCTGGACGTTTGTCATTTTATGAGGCATGTCTTACCGTGTTCCGACCATAGGACTGTTAAGGGGATTATTTTTATAACACTTCCTCATATGCCATTGAAACCAGTATTTCTCTCTTGTTCTCAACTTTCTTTCGTTTTCCAGGAGCCAAAGACACAATCCTAGTCATATTAACAACCCATGCTAGTACAATCCTAGTCATATTAACAACCCATGCTAGTACAACCCTAGTCATATTAACAACCCATGCTAGTACAATTCTAGTCATATTAACAACCCATGCTAGTACAATCCTAGTCATATTAACAACCCATGCTAGTACAACCCTAGTCATATTAACAACCCATGCTAGTACAATTCTAGTCATATTAACAACCCATGCTAGTACAACCCTAGTCATATTAACAACCCATGCTAGTACAATTCTAGTCATATTAACAACCCATGCTAGTACAATCCTAGTCATATTAACAACCCATGCTAGTACAACCCTAGTCATATTAACAACCCATGCTAGTACAATTCTAGTCATATTAACAACCCATGCTAGTACAACCCTAGTCATATTAACAACCCATGCTAGTACAATTCTAGTCATATTAACAACCCATGCTAGTACAATCCTAGTCATATTAACAACCCATGCTAGTACAACCCTAGTCATATTAACAACCCATGCTAGTACAATTCTAGTCATATTAACAACCCATGCTAGTACAACCCTAGTCATATTAACAACCCATGCTAGTACAATCCTAGTCATATTAACAACCCATGCTAGTACAATTCTAGTCATATTAACAACCCATGCTAGTACAACCCTAGTCATATTAACAACCCATGCTAGTACAATTCTAGTCATATTAACAACCCATGCTAGTACAATCCTAGTCATATTAACAACCCATGCTAGTTGTTGCATCTTTAGATTCCCCTCTTTCAACATTTCAAAAATATATTTTCATCTTTGTCAAATGAAACCACTTGCATTTGCTGTGCGCTTTGGAGAACTGTGTTTTTCCGCAAATTGCATTTTGGAACATTTGTGCTTTATAGCATACTGCCATGTGAGCATTGCTGTGCTTATAATGTGAACATATTATATACATATATAATATAACATATAGCCTAATAGTTTATCAACATTTTAAGCTAAACCTTCTGATCTGTTGCATCAGCTTCATTGCTTTTAAAACATGTTTTAAAACAGTGGTTGTATTAATTGGGGATCTATCGCCCCACAACTGTCCCAGAGTCTTCTGTACTATGGGGATCGTAGATTGACAAAGGCTAGTGCTTTTTCTGTTCGTTACTTATTTTGTTGGCTGATGAAAAATAAATGTGGACAGTTTGTGTAACATGTTCAATATGCTCCTCTGAATTGGATAAGAAGGACGTGTAACGTTGCATCCCCGCTGCCTCTTCACTAGTAGCCTACTTCAGAGCTGTGATGCCTGTGAGAAGGATTCCATCACGTGATGGGCATTGGCTAATAAGAATTGAGATATCTGAAAGAGCCATGTGAGTGAGAGGTGCTTTGGAGCAGGGCAGTTGGCAGCCGAGAGAAGGGAATTACAATGATTATATTCAGCCCAAGTGCACAATGGCCACTTTGGCTGCAAGGCATGGATTCTTTTAGGGGGCATTACGGCCACACAAGGGGGCATCTAAGGCCATGGTCGTCGATGCCGCAGGGAAATTCGAGGCCTGGGAGAGAAGAGTAGCAATGACGTGCCACAACACGCTTGTCTAATTCCTCCAGGGGTACATAACCAACACAAAGCCCTGGGTCCCCAAAACACTGATAGGCCGTCCATGGTCCCCCAAATTAGTGAATGGTCCCAGCAGCTGTACGACCCCCAGACCCAGACCCAGGGGCTGAGCTGCAGCGGACGGACACATTGTCTCCCTGACAGGGACTCCCTCCCAGGGTATTGTTCCCTGTTCTGTTCCCCTCTCTCTGCCTCATAAACATGACAGAGCAGCTATGACAGGACACAGCCCTGCTGAACTACAACACACCATTAACTAACGCTCTGCAGCTAAACATTGCTCTAACATAGAGACACAGACAGGACTCTCGCTGGAGTCGCCAGGTCCAGATCTGAATGTGCAACTCCTCTATCATGTTGAGCATATAGGCCTATAGGTCTAGGAACTAGTAGTAGTAGTTTAAATGTTTCTATAGGTCTAGGAACTAGTAGTAGTAGTATAAAGGTTTCTATAGGTCTAGGAACTAGTAGTAGTAGTTTAAATGTTTCTATAGGTCTAGGAACTAGTAGTAGTAGTATAAAGGTTTCTATAGGTCTAGGAACTAGTAGTAGTAGTAGTAGTATAAAGGTTTCTATAGGTCTAGGAACTAGTAGTAGTAGTAGTATAAAGGTTACTATAGGTCTAGGAACTAGTAGTAGTAGTAGTATAAAGGTTTCTATAGGTCTAGGAACTAGTAGTAGTAGTAGTATAAAGGTTTCTATAGGTCTAGAAACTAGTAGTAGTAGTATAAAGGTTTCTATAGGTCTAGGAACTAGTAATAGTAGTAGTATACATGTTTCTATAGGTCTAGGAACTAGTAGTAGTAGTAGTAGTATAAAGGTTTCTATAGGTCTAGGAACTAGTAGTAGTAGTAGTATAAAGGTTTCTATAGGTCTAGGAACTAGTAGTAGTAGTAGTATAAAGGTTTCTATAGGTCTAGGAACTAGTAGTAGTAGTAGTATAAAGGTTACTATAGGTTTAGGAACTAGTAGTAGTAGTATAAAGGTTTCTATAGGTCTAGGAACTAGTAGTAGTAGTATAAAGGTTTCTATAGGTCTAGGAACTAGTAGTAGTAGTAGTATAAATGTTTCTATAGGTCTAGGAACTAGTAGTAGTAGTATAAAGGTTTCTATAGGTCTAGGAACTAGTAGTAGTAGTATAAAGGTTTCTATAGGTCTAGGAACTAGTAGTAGTATAACGGTTTCTATAGGTCTAGGAACTAGTAGTAGTAGTATAAAGGTTTCTATAGGTCTAGGAACTAGTAGTAGTAGTAGTATAAAGGTTACTATAGGTTTAGGAACTAGTAGTAGTAGTATAAAGGTTTCTATAGGTCTAGGAACTACTAGTAGTAGTATAAAGGTTTCTATAGGTCTAGGAACTAGTAGTAGTAGTATAAAGGTTTCTATAGGTCTAGGAACTAGTAGTAGTAGTAGTATAAAGGTTTCTATAGGTCTAGGAACTAGTAGTAGTAGTATAAAGGTTTCTATAGGTCTAGGAACTAGTAGTAGTATAACGGTTTCTATAGGTCTAGGAACTAGTAGTAGTAGTATAAAGGTTTCTATAGGTCTAGGAAGTAGTAGTAGTAGTATAAAGGTTACTATAGGTCTAGGAACTAGTAGTAGTAGTATAAAGGTTTCTATAGGTCTAGGAACTAGCAGTAGTAGTGTAAAGGTTTCTATAGGTCTAGGAACTAGTAGTAGTAGTAGTATGAAGGTTTCTATAGGTCTAGGAACTAGTAGTAGTAGTATAAAGGTTTCTATAGGTCTAGGAACTTGTAGTAGTAGTATAAAGGTTTCTATAGGTCTAGGAACTTGTAGTAGTAGTATAAAGGTTTCTATAGGTCTAGGAACTAGTAGTAGTAGTAGTATAGAGGTTTCTATAGGTCTAGGAACTACTAGTAGTAGTAGTATAAAGGTTTCTATAGGTCTAGGAACTAGTAGTAGTATAAAGGTTTCTATAGGTCTAGGAACTAGTAGTAGTATAAAGGTTTCTATAGGTCTAGGAACTAGTAGTAGTAGTAGTATAAAGGTTTCTATAGGTCTAGGAACTAGTAGTAGTAGTAGTATAAAGGTTTCTATAGGTCTAGGAACTAGTAGTAGTAGTAGTATAAAGGTTTCTATAGGTCTAGGAACTAGTAGTATAACGGTTTCTATAGGTCTAGGAACTAGTAGTAGTAGTAGTATAAAGGTTTCTATAGGTCTAGGAACTAGTAGTAGTAGTAGTATAAAGGTTTCTATAGGTCTAGGAACTAGTAGTAGTAGTAGTATAAAGGTTTCTATAGGTCTAGGAACTAGTAGTAGTAGTATAAAGGTTTCTATAGGTCTAGGAACTAGTAGTAGTATAAAGGTTTCTATAGGTCTAGGAACTAGTAGTAGTAGTATAAAGGTTTCTATAGGTCTAGGAACTAGTAGTATAAAGGTTTCTATAGGTCTAGGAACTAGTAGTAGTAGTATAAAGGTTTCTATATGTCTAGGAACTAGTAGTAGTAGTAGTAGTATGAAGGTTTCTATAGGTCTAGGAACTAGTAGTAGTAGTATGAAGGTTTCTATAGGTCTAGGAACTAGTAGTAGTAGTAGTAGTTTAAAGGTTTCTATAGGTCTAGGAACTAGTAGTAGTAGTATAAAGGTTACTATAGGTCTAGGAACTAGTAGTAGTAGTATAAAGGTGTCTATAGGTCTAGGAACTAGCAGTAGTAGTTTAAAGGTTTCTATAGGTCTAGGAACTACTAGTAGTAGTAGTATGAAGGTTTCTATAGGTCTAGGAACTAGTAGTAGTAGTAGTATAAAGGTTTCTATAGGTCTAGAAACTAGTAGTAGTAGTATAAAGGTTTCTATAGGTCTAGGAACTAGTAATAGTAGTAGTATAAAGGTTTCTATAGGTCTAGGAACTAGTAGTAGTAGTAGTAGTATAAATGTTTCTATAGGTCTAGGAACTAGTAGTAGTAGTAGTAGTATAAAGGTTTCTATAGGTCTAGGAACTAGTAGTAGTAGTAGTATAAAGGTTACTATAGGTTTAGGAACTAGTAGTAGTAGTATAAAGGTTTCTATAGGTCTAGGAACTAGTAGTAGTATAAAGGTTTCTATAGGTCTAGGAACTAGTAGTAGTAGTAGTATAAATGTTTCTATAGGTCTAGGAACTAGTAGTAGTAGTATAAAGGTTTCTATAGGTCTAGGAACTAGTAGTAGTAGTATAAAGGTTTCTATAGGTCTAGGAACTAGTAGTAGTATAACGGTTTCTATAGGTCTAGGAACTAGTAGTAGTAGTATAAAGGTTTCTATAGGTCTAGGAACTAGTAGTAGTAGTAGTATAAAGGTTACTATAGGTTTAGGAACTAGTAGTAGTAGTAGTATAAAGGTTTCTATAGGTCTAGGAACTACTAGTAGTAGTATAAAGGTTTCTATAGGTCTAGGAACTAGTAGTAGTAGTATAAAGGTTTCTATAGGTCTAGGAACTAGTAGTAGTAGTAGTATAAAGGTTTCTATAGGTCTAGGAACTAGTAGTAGTAGTATAAAGGTTTCTATAGGTCTAGGAACTAGTAGTAGTATAACGGTTTCTATAGGTCTAGGAACTAGTAGTAGTAGTATAAAGGTTTCTATAGGTCTAGGAAGTAGTAGTAGTAGTATAAAGGTTACTATAGGTCTAGGAACTAGTAGTAGTAGTATAAAGGTTTCTATAGGTCTAGGAACTAGCAGTAGTAGTGTAAAGGTTTCTATAGGTCTAGGAACTAGTAGTAGTAGTAGTATGAAGGTTTCTATAGGTCTAGGAACTAGTAGTAGTAGTATAAAGGTTTCTATAGGTCTAGGAACTTGTAGTAGTAGTATAAAGGTTTCTATAGGTCTAGGAACTAGTAGTAGTAGTTTAAATGTTTCTATAGGTCTAGGAACTAGTAGTAGTAGTATAAAGGTTTCTATAGGTCTAGGAACTAGTAGTAGTAGTAGTAGTATAAAGGTTTCTATAGGTCTAGGAACTAGTAGTAGTAGTAGTATAAAGGTTACTATAGGTCTAGGAACTAGTAGTAGTAGTAGTATAAAGGTTTCTATAGGTCTAGGAACTAGTAGTAGTAGTAGTATAAAGGTTTCTATAGGTCTAGAAACTAGTAGTAGTAGTATAAAGGTTTCTATAGGTCTAGGAACTAGTAATAGTAGTAGTATAAATGTTTCTATAGGTCTAGGAACTAGTAGTAGTAGTAGTAGTATAAAGGTTTCTATAGGTCTAGGAACTAGTAGTAGTAGTAGTATAAAGGTTTCTATAGGTCTAGGAACTAGTAGTAGTAGTAGTATAAAGGTTTCTATAGGTCTAGGAACTAGTAGTAGTAGTAGTATAAAGGTTACTATAGGTTTAGGAACTAGTAGTAGTAGTATAAAGGTTTCTATAGGTCTAGGAACTAGTAGTAGTATAAAGGTTTCTATAGGTCTAGGAACTAGTAGTAGTAGTAGTATAAATGTTTCTATAGGTCTAGGAACTAGTAGTAGTAGTATAAAGGTTTCTATAGGTCTAGGAACTAGTAGTAGTAGTATAAAGGTTTCTATAGGTCTAGGAACTAGTAGTAGTATAACGGTTTCTATAGGTCTAGGAACTAGTAGTAGTAGTATAAAGGTTTCTATAGGTCTAGGAACTAGTAGTAGTAGTAGTATAAAGGTTACTATAGGTTTAGGAACTAGTAGTAGTAGTAGTATAAAGGTTTCTATAGGTCTAGGAACTACTAGTAGTAGTATAAAGGTTTCTATAGGTCTAGGAACTAGTAGTAGTAGTATAAAGGTTTCTATAGGTCTAGGAACTAGTAGTAGTAGTAGTATAAAGGTTTCTATAGGTCTAGGAACTAGTAGTAGTAGTATAAAGGTTTCTATAGGTCTAGGAACTAGTAGTAGTATAACGGTTTCTATAGGTCTAGGAACTAGTAGTAGTAGTATAAAGGTTTCTATAGGTCTAGGAAGTAGTAGTAGTATTATAAAGGTTACTATAGGTCTAGGAACTAGTAGTAGTAGTATAAAGGTTTCTATAGGTCTAGGAACTAGCAGTAGTAGTGTAAAGGTTTCTATAGGTCTAGGAACTAGTAGTAGTAGTAGTATGAAGGTTTATATAGGTCTAGGAACTAGTAGTAGTAGTATAAAGGTTTCTATAGGTCTAGGAACTTGTAGTAGTAGTATAAAGGTTTCTATAGGTCTAGGAACTAGTAGTAGTAGTTTAAATGTTTCTATAGGTCTAGGAACTAGTAGTAGTAGTATAAAGGTTTCTATAGGTCTAGGAACTAGTAGTAGTAGTAGTAGTATAAAGGTTTCTATAGGTCTAGGAACTAGTAGTAGTAGTAGTATAAAGTTTACTATAGGTCTAGGAACTAGTAGTAGTAGTAGTATAAAGGTTTCTATAGGTCTAGGAACTAGTAGTAGTAGTAGTATAAAGGTTTCTATAGGTCTAGAAACTAGTAGTAGTAGTATAAAGGTTTCTATAGGTCTAGGAACTAGTAATAGTAGTAGTATAAATGTTTCTATAGGTCTAGGAACTAGTAGTAGTAGTAGTAGTATAAAGGTTTCTATAGGTCTAGGAACTCGTAGTAGTAGTAGTATAAAGGTTTCTATAGGTCTAGGAACTAGTAGTAGTAGTAGTATAAAGGTTTCTATAGGTCTAGGAACTAGTAGTAGTAGTAGTATAAAGGTTACTATAGGTTTAGGAACTAGTAGTAGTAGTATAAAGGTTTCTATAGGTCTAGGAACTAGTAGTAGTAGTATAAAGGTTTCTATAGGTCTAGGAACTAGTAGTAGTAGTAGTATAAATGTTTCTATAGGTCTAGGAACTAGTAGTAGTAGTATAAAGGTTTCTATAGGTCTAGGAACTAGTAGTAGTAGTATAAAGGTTTCTATAGGTCTAGGAACTAGTAGTAGTATAACGGTTTCTATAGGTCTAGGAACTAGTAGTAGTAGTATAAAGGTTTCTATAGGTCTAGGAACTAGTAGTAGTAGTAGTATAAAGGTTACTATAGGTTTAGGAACTAGTAGTAGTAGTATAAAGGTTTCTATAGGTCTAGGAACTACTAGTAGTAGTATAAAGGTTTCTATAGGTCTAGGAACTAGTAGTAGTAGTATAAAGGTTTCTATAGGTCTAGGAACTAGTAGTAGTAGTAGTATAAAGGTTTCTATAGGTCTAGGAACTAGTAGTAGTAGTATAAAGGTTTCTATAGGTCTAGGAACTAGTAGTAGTATAACGGTTTCTATAGGTCTAGGAACTAGTAGTAGTAGTATAAAGGTTTCTATAGGTCTAGGAAGTAGTAGTAGTAGTATAAAGGTTACTATAGGTCTAGGAACTAGTAGTAGTAGTATAAAGGTTTCTATAGGTCTAGGAACTAGCAGTAGTAGTGTAAAGGTTTCTATAGGTCTAGGAACTAGTAGTAGTAGTAGTATGAAGGTTTCTATAGGTCTAGGAACTAGTAGTAGTAGTATAAAGGTTTCTATAGGTCTAGGAACTTGTAGTAGTAGTATAAAGGTTTCTATAGGTCTAGGAACTTGTAGTAGTAGTATAAAGGTTTCTATAGGTCTAGGAACTAGTAGTAGTAGTAGTATAGAGGTTTCTATAGGTCTAGGAACTACTAGTAGTAGTAGTATAAAGGTTTCTATAGGTCTAGGAACTAGTAGTAGTATAAAGGTTTCTATAGGTCTAGGAACTAGTAGTAGTATAAAGGTTTCTATAGGTCTAGGAACTAGTAGTAGTAGTAGTATAAAGGTTTCTATAGGTCTAGGAACTAGTAGTAGTAGTAGTATAAAGGTTTCTATAGGTCTAGGAACTAGTAGTAGTAGTAGTATAAAGGTTTCTATAGGTCTAGGAACTAGTAGTAGTAGTAGTATAACGGTTTCTATAGGTCTAGGAACTAGTAGTAGTAGTAGTATAAAGGTTTCTATAGGTCTAGGAACTAGTAGTAGTAGTAGTAGTATAAAGGTTTCTATAGGTCTAGGAACTAGTAGTAGTAGTATAAAGGTTTCTATAGGTCTAGGAACTAGTAGTAGTATAAAGGTTTCTATAGGTCTAGGAACTAGTAGTAGTAGTATAAAGGTTTCTATAGGTCTAGGAACTAGTAGTAGTAGTATAAAGGTTTCTATAGGTCTAGGAACTAGTAGTAGTAGTATAAAGGTTTCTATATGTCTAGGACCTAGTAGTAGTAGTAGTAGTATGAAGGTTTCTATAGGTCTAGGAACTAGTAGTAGTAGTATGAAGGTTTCTATAGGTCTAGGAACTAGTAGTAGTAGTAGTAGTAGTTTAAAGGTTTCTATAGGTCTAGGAACTAGTAGTAGTAGTATAAAGGTTACTATAGGTCTAGGAACTAGTAGTAGTAGTAGTATAAAGGTGTCTATAGGTCTAGGAACTAGCAGTAGTAGTTTAAAGGTTTCTATAGGTCTAGGAACTACTAGTAGTAGTAGTATGAAGGTTTCTATAGGTCTAGGAACTAGTAGTAGTAGTATGAAGGTTTCTATAGGTCTAGGAACTAGTAGTAGTATAAAGGTTACTATAGGTCTAGGAACTACTAGTAGTAGTATAAAGGTTTCTATAGGTCTAGGAACTAGTAGTAGTAGTAGTATAAAGGTTTCTATAGGTCTAGGAACTAGTAGTAGTAGTAGTATAAAGGTTTCTATAGGTCTAGAAACTAGTAGTAGTAGTATAAAGGTTTCTATAGGTCTAGGAACTAGTAATAGTAGTAGTATAAATGTTTCTATAGGTCTAGGAACTAGTAGTAGTAGTAGTAGTATAAAGGTTTCTATAGGTCTAGGAACTAGTAGTAGTAGTAGTATAAAGGTTTCTATAGGTCTAGGAACTAGTAGTAGTAGTAGTATAAAGGTTTCTATAGGTCTAGGAACTAGTAGTAGTAGTAGTATAAAGGTTACTATAGGTTTAGGAACTAGTAGTAGTAGTATAAAGGTTTCTATAGGTCTAGGAACTAGTAGTAGTAGTATAAAGGTTTCTATAGGTCTAGGAACTAGTAGTAGTAGTAGTATAAATGTTTCTATAGGTCTAGGAACTAGTAGTAGTAGTATAAAGGTTTCTATAGGTCTAGGAACTAGTAGTAGTAGTATAAAGGTTTCTATAGGTCTAGGAACTAGTAGTAGTATAACGGTTTCTATAGGTCTAGGAACTAGTAGTAGTAGTATAAAGGTTTCTATAGGTCTAGGAACTAGTAGTAGTAGTAGTATAAAGGTTACTATAGGTTTAGGAACTAGTAGTAGTAGTAGTATAAAGGTTTCTATAGGTCTAGGAACTACTAGTAGTAGTATAAAGGTTTCTATAGGTCTAGGAACTAGTAGTAGTAGTATAAAGGTTTCTATAGGTCTAGGAACTAGTAGTAGTAGTAGTATAAAGGTTTCTATAGGTCTAGGAACTAGTAGTAGTAGTATAAAGGTTTCTATAGGTCTAGGAACTAGTAGTAGTATAACGGTTTCTATAGGTCTAGGAACTAGTAGTAGTAGTATAAAGGTTTCTATAGGTCTAGGAAGTAGTAGTAGTAGTATAAAGGTTACTATAGGTCTAGGAACTAGTAGTAGTAGTATAAAGGTTTCTATAGGTCTAGGAACTAGCAGTAGTAGTGTAAAGGTTTCTATAGGTCTAGGAACTAGTAGTAGTAGTATGAAGGTTTCTATAGGTCTAGGAACTAGTAGTAGTAGTATAAAGGTTTCTATAGGTCTAGGAACTTGTAGTAGTAGTATAAAGGTTTGTATAGGTCTAGGAACTTGTAGTAGTAGTATAAAGGTTTCTATAGGTCTAGGAACTTGTAGTAGTAGTATAAAGGTTTCTATAGGTCTAGGAACTAGTAGTAGTAGTAGTATAGAGGTTTCTATAGGTCTAGGAACTACTAGTAGTAGTAGTATAAAGGTTTCTATAGGTCTAGGAACTAGTAGTAGTATAAAGGTTTCTATAGGTCTAGGAACTAGTAGTAGTATAAAGGTTTCTATAGGTCTAGGAACTAGTAGTAGTAGTAGTATAAAGGTTTCTATAGGTCTAGGAACTAGTAGTAGTAGTAGTATAAAGGTTTCTATAGGTCTAGGAACTAGTAGTAGTAGTAGTATAAAGGTTTCTATAGGTCTAGGAACTAGTAGTAGTAGTAGTATAACGGTTTCTATAGGTCTAGGAACTAGTAGTAGTAGTAGTATAAAGGTTTCTATAGGTCTAGGAACTAGTAGTAGTAGTAGTAGTATAAAGGTTTCTATAGGTCTAGGAACTAGTAGTAGTAGTATAAAGGTTTCTATAGGTCTAGGAACTAGTAGTAGTATAAAGGTTTCTATAGGTCTAGGAACTAGTAGTAGTAGTATAAAGGTTTCTATAGGTCTAGGAACTAGTAGTAGTAGTATAAAGGTTTCTATAGGTCTAGGAACTAGTAGTAGTAGTATAAAGGTTTCTATATGTCTAGGAACTAGTAGTAGTAGTAGTAGTATGAAGGTTTCTATAGGTCTAGGAACTAGTAGTAGTAGTAGTAGTATGAAGGTTTCTATAGGTCTAGGAACTAGTAGTAGTAGTAGTAGTAGTTTAAAGGTTTCTATAGGTCTAGGAACTAGTAGTAGTAGTATAAAGGTTACTATAGGTCTAGGAACTAGTAGTAGTAGTAGTATAAAGGTGTCTATAGGTCTAGGAACTAGCAGTAGTAGTTTAAAGGTTTCTATAGGTCTAGGAACTACTAGTAGTAGTAGTATGAAGGTTTCTATAGGTCTAGGAACTAGTAGTAGTAGTATGAAGGTTTCTATAGGTCTAGGAACTAGTAGTAGTATAAAGGTTACTATAGGTCTAGGAACTACTAGTAGTAGTATAAAGGTTTCTATAGGTCTAGGAACTAGTAGTAGTAGTAGTATAAAGGTTTCTATAGGTCTAGGAACTAGTAGTAGTAGTAGTATAAAGGTTTCTATAGGTCTAGAAACTAGTAGTAGTAGTATAAAGGTTTCTATAGGTCTAGGAACTAGTAATAGTAGTAGTATAAATGTTTCTATAGGTCTAGGAACTAGTAGTAGTAGTAGTAGTATAAAGGTTTCTATAGGTCTAGGAACTAGTAGTAGTAGTAGTATAAAGGTTTCTATAGGTCTAGGAACTAGTAGTAGTAGTAGTATAAAGGTTTCTATAGGTCTAGGAACTAGTAGTAGTAGTAGTATAAAGGTTACTATAGGTTTAGGAACTAGTAGTAGTAGTATAAAGGTTTCTATAGGTCTAGGAACTAGTAGTAGTAGTATAAAGGTTTCTATAGGTCTAGGAACTAGTAGTAGTAGTAGTATAAATGTTTCTATAGGTCTAGGAACTAGTAGTAGTAGTATAAAGGTTTCTATAGGTCTAGGAACTAGTAGTAGTAGTATAAAGGTTTCTATAGGTCTAGGAACTAGTAGTAGTATAACGGTTTCTATAGGTCTAGGAACTAGTAGTAGTAGTATAAAGGTTTCTATAGGTCTAGGAACTAGTAGTAGTAGTAGTATAAAGGTTACTATAGGTTTAGGAACTAGTAGTAGTAGTAGTATAAAGGTTTCTATAGGTCTAGGAACTACTAGTAGTAGTATAAAGGTTTCTATAGGTCTAGGAACTAGTAGTAGTAGTATAAAGGTTTCTATAGGTCTAGGAACTAGTAGTAGTAGTAGTATAAAGGTTTCTATAGGTCTAGGAACTAGTAGTAGTAGTATAAAGGTTTCTATAGGTCTAGGAACTAGTAGTAGTATAACGGTTTCTATAGGTCTAGGAACTAGTAGTAGTAGTATAAAGGTTTCTATAGGTCTAGGAAGTAGTAGTAGTAGTATAAAGGTTACTATAGGTCTAGGAACTAGTAGTAGTAGTATAAAGGTTTCTATAGGTCTAGGAACTAGCAGTAGTAGTGTAAAGGTTTCTATAGGTCTAGGAACTAGTAGTAGTAGTATGAAGGTTTCTATAGGTCTAGGAACTAGTAGTAGTAGTATAAAGGTTTCTATAGGTCTAGGAACTTGTAGTAGTAGTATAAAGGTTTCTATAGGTCTAGGAACTTGTAGTAGTAGTATAAAGGTTTCTATAGGTCTAGGAACTAGTAGTAGTAGTAGTATAGAGGTTTCTATAGGTCTAGGAACTACTAGTAGTAGTAGTATAAAGGTTTCTATAGGTCTAGGAACTAGTAGTAGTATAAAGGTTTCTATAGGTCTAGGAACTAGTAGTAGTATAAAGGTTTCTATAGGTCTAGGAACTAGTAGTAGTAGTAGTATAAAGGTTTCTATAGGTCTAGGAACTAGTAGTAGTAGTAGTATAAAGGTTTCTATAGGTCTAGGAACTAGTAGTAGTAGTAGTATAAAGGTTTCTATAGGTCTAGGAACTAGTAGTAGTAGTAGTATAACGGTTTCTATAGGTCTAGGAACTAGTAGTAGTAGTAGTATAAAGGTTTCTATAGGTCTAGGAACTAGTAGTAGTAGTAGTATAAAGGTTTCTATAGGTCTAGGAACTAGTAGTAGTAGTAGTATAAAGGTTTCTATAGGTCTAGGAACTAGTAGTAGTAGTATAAAGGTTTCTATAGGTCTAGGAACTAGTAGTAGTATAAAGGTTTCTATAGGTCTAGGAACTAGTAGTAGTAGTATAAAGGTTTCTATAGGTCTAGGAACTAGTAGTAGTAGTATAAAGGTTTCTATAGGTCTAGGAACTAGTAGTAGTAGTATAAAGGTTTCTATATGTCTAGGAACTAGTAGTAGTAGTAGTAGTATGAAGGTTTCTATAGGTCTAGGAACTAGTAGTAGTAGTATGAAGGTTTCTATAGGTCTAGGAACTAGTAGTAGTAGTAGTAGTAGTTTAAAGGTTTCTATAGGTCTAGGAACTAGTAGTAGTAGTATAAAGGTTACTATAGGTCTAGGAACTAGTAGTAGTAGTATAAAGGTGTCTATAGGTCTAGGAACTAGCAGTAGTAGTTTAAAGGTTTCTATAGGTCTAGGAACTACTAGTAGTAGTAGTAGTATGAAGGTTTCTATAGGTCTAGGAACTAGTAGTAGTAGTATGAAGGTTTCTATAGGTCTAGGAACTAGTAGTAGTATAAAGGTTACTATAGGTCTAGGAACTACTAGTAGTAGTATAAAGGTTTCTATAGGTCTAGGAACTAGTAGTAGTAGTAGTATAAAGGTTTCTATAGGTCTAGGAACTAGTAGTAGTAGTAGTATAAAGGTTTCTATAGGTCTAGGAACTAGTAGTAGTAGTAGTATAAAGGTTTCTATAGGTCTAGGAACTTGTAGTAGTAGTATAAAGGTTTCTATAGGTCTAGGAACTAGTAGTAGTAGTAGTATAAAGGTTTCTATAGGTCTAGGAACTAGTAGTAGTATAACGGTTTCTATAGGTCTAGGAACTAGTAGTAGTAGTATAAAGGTTTCTATAGGTTTAGGAACTAGTAGTAGTATAAAGGTTACTCACTATAAAGCCCTTTAAGGCAGGTTTCATTTGCCTTGGCTAGCCTTACAGCCACCCATTCACCTCTATGCCACGGCTCAAAACGCCAGACCATGCTATGACTAACTGATCTGCTTGGAGACTAGTTAGAAATAAAAAGGCTTTATACAAATCACTTCCACTGGTTTAAAGAGCTATTAATGTTCATTAACACTGCTGGATCCCATTTAGGCTAACACAGTCTGGATGAAGGACTGACAGACAGACGTGTGCACAGTATGTGTGTACAGTTGGTGTGTGTTCCTGTCTGTTTTTAGCTGGGCACATGGTCCATGTATCCATGCCCAGGCCATGGCAGTAAAGCCTCACCAGAACCCTAAAACCAGCTGGGCCTCCTCTAGACCAGTCAACACTCCAAGCCAGATGAGAGGCTTGAAATTGACAGGCAGGACCATTGTCTGTCCTCAGTGAAGGTCTGTTCTGTTTAACCCTGCATGGAGCAGACTGCTCTACTGTGGAATGAATGAGCAGCTCTGCAGGACAGGACTTCAAATCAGTTTCAGAAACTCACTGAGACCTACAGCTTTTGTTGGAGCTTGTACTAACAAAGTACTAGCAAATACTATAGAATTCTATAGCGGATGCTAGCTAAATGATAACGAGCGCAAACGAATTCCCATAGCGGATGCTAGCTAAATGCTAATAAGCGCAAGCAAATTGGAAGGACAAACAACCCAGCTCATAAAGTTATACAACTATCTCAAAAGGATACTCACAGTTTGCTGCACGCACAAAACAATATTAGACTATTTAACCAATAAGCTTGATCTTGCAAGCTAGCCACTTAGCTAGCAAACCAAATGGATAGCTGGAGCCCTGGAGATAAATTAAGTTATAAAGTATTTAGCTGGCAAACATTGGTAGTAAAAGTGTAACCTGATCACTTCTCTTGCGCTGCACAAGAGTGGGTTGTCACGTCACAAAGCTTCCGTTTGCTCCGTGTGGTCTTTGTAAACAAACATACAGTATATACAAAATTATGTGGACACCCCTTCAAATTATAAACTGCCTCTGGAAGCAAGAACTGTTCGTCGGGAGCTTCATGAAATGGGTTTCCATGGCCGAGCAGTCGCACACAAGCCTAATATCACCATGCGCAATGCCAAGCGCCGGCTGGAGTGGTGTAAAGCTTGCCACCATTGGACTCTGGAGCAGTGGAAACGTGTTCTCTGGAGTGATGAATCACTCTTCACCATCTCGCAGTCTGACGGACAAATCTTGGTTTGGCGGATGCCAGGAGAACGCTACCTGCCCCAATCCTTAGTTTCCTGTGAATGGAAATCTTTACACTGCAGCATACAATGACAATCTAGACGATTCTGTGCTTACAACTTTTGGGGAAGGCCCTTTCTGTTTCTGCATGACAATGCCCCCTTGCACAAAGATCCATACAGAAATGGTTTGTCGAGATCGTTATGGAAGAACTTGACTTGCCTGCACAGAGCCCTGACCTCTACCCCATCAAACACCTTTGGGATGAATTGGAACGCTGTGATGTTTCCCTGCGAGAAAGGCAGGCGTAGTGGAAACAAGCGCAGGGAGGCAGGAGGGTAGCGGGAAAAATGACTTTACTGAAACACTCAATGATATTCCGCAACACAATAGAACTCCACTCTTAAACCACACTCACAATAAAGACAATCACAGACAGAGACCCGGGGGAGCAGAGGGAATAAGACGCACCAACAATTAGTGACAAAATGGAAAACAGGTGTGAAGGGAACAGGACAAAACGGACACTGAGTAGTGGATCGGTGGTGGCTAGTACTTGGGCGACGTCGACCTATTCCGGCCGCCCGCCCCAGGGGAGGGAGCAGCTTCGGCTGAAGTCGTGACAAACGCCGACTGCTAGCCAGTCCTAATCGCCCAACATCAGTGTCCGACCTCACTAATCCTCTTGTGGCTGAATGGAAGCAAGTCCCTACAGCAATGTTCCAACATCTAGTGGAAAGCCTTCCCAGAAGAGTGGAGACTGTTGTAGCAGCAAAGGGGGACCAACTCCATATTAATACTCATGATCTTGGAATGAGATGTTTGGCGAGCAGGTGTCCACATACTTTTGGTAATGTAGTGTACCTTGGCATACGGTATACTGCCTAAGCCTAGTTTAAACACACAGCTACTGTGCTTGTAAAAACTTTAGACAAAACCACCAGCTTGACCAACCATGTAATGAAACACTTACAAAGCCGGTACAACATAACGGAGTCTGAAATGGCACTGTATGTTTAAAACTACAGCAAAATACGTACATGGACAAAGCCAGACTGCAAGAGAAGTTCATAGATGTCATTCAGTCTCACTATTCTGTTAATAAAGAAGTGTCTTTTCTACGAAACATTCAGTGGACAATGTGTAAAGATATGTAGAGTTGTGACAAAATAGTTTCTCTGTTATTCTTTCACAATCTCATTGTCTTGACGACAAGGAGGTCAGTCTCTAGTCTCATTAGGCGCTCTGTCTGTAACACTGAGTTGTGAACCCTGATTGTTTTCACTCAATCCCTCTCTGTCTCTGATTCAGAGGGGTGGGGTTAAATACAGAAGACACATTTCAATCTGTCTCTCTGATTGAGAGGAGAGAGAGGACTAGCTGTTATATGAGAGGGTGTGGTGGCAGTAGGAGATACAATACAGCCATATTGATAGTCCCCCTATGGTGATAGTTTATGACACATATGATCCCTTGTTACATGAGAGGACATGTATTATGACAGTCATGCTGGCAGTTCTTCCTGTATAACAAGCCCAACCCAGAGTCACCACATTTGCTGGTTGATGTTTTTCACCAAAACAAACATACCATAAAAATAGCTTTATTTAGTTCTACTGACAGGATACACTGATTCCAGCTTTAGAAGGAACAGAGAGGAAGAAAAGCTGAAGAGTAGTTTTTAATTGTGTAGTCTGGTGTTTCTCACGCCATCCGTTGGTTTCAGCTTTTAGCCAAGACAACAGCGGGACGCTAGGCTCTGGCCTCCACTATGATTGGTTGGTTTAAAAGCAGCAGCACTAAGAGGCGTGCTGAGACGTGTTGAAACACCTCAGCCATTACATGAGGAGATTATCACTCTAAAGGAGGAGATCAATTGAACTGGACATGGATGCATTCTATATACCACCCAATAATAGTATTATTAATAGTGGAGTCAGTGTGAGAGGGTTCAGTCAGCAGGTGTATACCAGGGTTCATAGTGGAGTCAGTGTGAGAGGGTTCAGTCAGCAGGTGTATACCTGGGTTAATAGTGGAGTCAGTGTGAGAGGGTTCAGTCAGCAGGTGTATACCTGGGTTAATAGTGGAGTCAGTGTGAGGGCTGTCTGCGCCTCTTTCCTCTTAAATTGCTCCCCAGGTACCAGGGCTGCTGAGTTGAGGGGCGGACAGTCAGCCAGGTACCAGGGCTGCTGAGTTGAGGGGCGGACAGTCAGCCAGGTACCAGGGCTGCTGAGTTGAGGGGCGGACAGTCAGCCAGGGGACACGGGGCGACTGCTAGGTACCGGGACTGGTATCCTTTTTTTTTCTTTTTGGGGAACTTTTGATTGTTTTAAATATGTTGGGCCGAATTTTGGGTTGAGGGTGGGACCTTCATTTTAAGGAGGGGGGGTGTCACGGCCCCTCCTCTGCATTGCAGGGGCGATTCCTCCTGCAGGCAGAGGAGGGTCGTTAGTGATTAGGGCCACCTGGGCTCAGGGTATAGAAACTGCTTCACTAATCACTCTCTCTCTCTCTCTGCTCCTCCAGGTATGATTCTGTTTTGTTTGTTCCTTTGTAGTTGTACTTAGTTTCCACTCAGTCATGTTCACACACACACACACAGATTCACGCATCCCTGCACTTTACATACACCTTACATTCTGACATTTTCACACCTCATTCCTTTTTCTTTGTTTAAAGTTTATCGTTTTGGGTTACAATAAAGAACCTTTTTGATTGGCCTACACCTGTTGTTCGTGTCCCCTCATTTTTGCCACAGTCTATGAGCCGGCCTGTGACGAGCAAACTGAGGACGACGAAACTCAAGAAAATATTCAGCAACTCTTGGAAGGCAGCTGAAGTGAACCCGTATCAGAAGTGACACAGTGTTGACAGTTGAGACTGCTGATAGGTCAGATTCTCCTGGCCCAGTCACAGGACCTGCCTCCATGTTGACAGAATGGCTGCATGGACCTGGGGAAGTTAGTTCTGTTACCCCCTCTGCCCCAGAGCAGAGAGAGACTAATCAGGCCTATCAGTGTGTGTGTGTGTGTGTGTGTGTGTGTGTGTGTGTGTTCCTCTGTGCCCCTAGCTCCAGCCCTCTAATTAACAGTACATAGTAGGCTATGTGTGTCTGTGCCCCTAGCTCCAGCTCTCTAATTAACAGTACATAGTAGGCTATGTGTGTCTGTGCCCCTAGCTCCAGCCCTCTAATTAACAGTACATAGTAGGCTATGTGTGTCTGTGCCCCTAGCTCCAGCTCTCTAATTAACAGTACATAGTAGGCTGTGTGCTGCAATGCAGTGGTTCCTATCCTCAGGGTTCAGCCCATGGGGATGGAGAACATCTGTGCACCATACACACAGGGCTATCTGCCAGGCTAAACACAGCCAGCCAGCCAAGCCCTGGTAATGACCAGTAGGAGCAGGTTAGAGATCAAGATCTTATGGCTGGGACTTCACCAGCATGATCTGGATTCTGCAACATTTTGTCTTATTCTGAGTGGGTGTCCCAAAAAATAGATATCCTTATTTTTAGGCAATGAGGACCTCACTGATGATAGAGGATACTGTCAGTACACTTGGGGCGGCAGGTAGCATAGCGGTTAGATTGTTGGGCCAGTAACCGAAAGGTCGCTGGTTTGAATACCCAAGCCGACAAAGTGGAAAAACCTGCCGATGTTTCCTTGAGCAAGGCATGTAACCCTAATTTGCTCTAGGGGCTGACCCTGTAGGTAGGCCGTCATTGTACATAATAATTTGTTCATAACCGTCTTGCTTAGTTAAATAAAATAAATAAATAAAAATACCCTGTGGGTCTATCTAGCTGTTGTTACAAACTGTATTGTATTGTTTGTACTGTATGGTATTGCAATATACTGTTCTGTATTATACTGTACTCTATTGTTTGTACTGTATGGTATTGTTCTGTATTATACAGTATTGTACTGTATTGCATTGTACTGTATTGTATGACCCTGTATTGTATTGTACTGTATGGCATGGGACTGTATTGCATTGTACTGTATTGTATCACCCTGTATTGTATTGTACTGTATGGTATTGTACTGTACTGTATGGTATTGTACTGTACTGTATGGTACTGTATTGTATGGCCCTGTATTGTTTTGTACTGTATGGTATGGGACTGTACTGTATGGTACTGTATTGTATGGCCCTGTATTGTATTGTACTGTATGGTATGGGACTTTATTGTATTGTATTGTAGCCCCTGTAAAATATATGTTTGACGTCAAGAGGTTTTATCTGTATAAATAAATGGTAAATAACACCAAATGCTCCTCTGATTCATGTCTCAAGTGTTCATTTGTTTCTATTGAAATATGGCCAGACTTCCAAAGCCTTATTTTCAGTTTCACTGACGGACTGACTGGTGGTTGGTTGGTTGGTTGGTTGGTTGGTTGGTTGGTTGGTTGGTTGGTTGCCAGTAGGTTAATCTCTAACTAATCTGTAATGTGACATAATGGGATTGAGACACTAAAACTGTGATGACCTGATGCAACTCTGGCACGGGCAGTAATTGTTCAAATACTTTAAGCGTTCTGTTATTTAATGTAACCGTCAGGTCAGACAGACAGAGACAGTCTCTCCTCTTTAAACAACATGGTCTCATGGTTATGTAATGTAGCCGTCAGGTCAGA
>CM042415.1:33452198-33517198 GCA_023634145.1 Thymallus thymallus | reverse complement strand
TCTGGCACATGGCGTTCTAAATAGCACCTTATTTCTCATAGTACACTACTAACTTCACAAATTATTTCACACATTTAACATGATCAAAACTAGGACGTATTGAGAACAGTCAACTGTCTGTTTTCACATAAACGGAAACTTAGCTGCATCATCACATTTTATGTAGGTAAGCATTAGGCTAGTTAGCAGGCAGAGTCTTGCAGGGCAGACAATAACTAGTGTCAGCTTTCCCTCTGTGCTCGTCAATGTCAAGTCTGCGACTCTTATCCATTCTTAAGTAATGTTATGGGACTGAAAACGAGTCCACTGCACCTAGGTACAAGGAAAACAGCAATTTCTTTGATTATTACTTAAAACAGCAGTATTTGAGATGATGATGATGCCTGAGCATTAATATGAATGGAGGACAATCCTCATTGCCTGCCTTGCTTTCACTGCAGCACACACAGAGATTAATCACTGTATGAATTCTGCCTGGAAACCGCTGCAGATGCTAAAATCATTTGAGAACAGGGGGTGAATAATATGTAGGTCAGATAGGGATTTATTTCATCCAGACTGATTTAATTTCACCCACAGACTGACTGGCTGACCTACTACCCCACCACACTACTGTCAACCCTGTGGAAGATAATCCAATTATCACAGTGACCAATCCAGGGGTTGAAAATAAGGACATCCATTCTGGCAGATTTTATAATACGATCGGCTCATCATTCTTCCTCAGTTCATTCAAACCAGACAGGCTAGAAGTCACAGTTTGACAGTTGAAATCAAATTCACTCTGGACTTCAGGTAAAACTGATTGCACTCTGTATATAGATGTGTTATCTATATTTTGTGTTATTGACTGTACGTTTGTTTACTGTGTAACTCCGTGTGTTTTTTGTCGCACTGCTTTGCTTTGTCTTGGCCAGGTCACAGTTGTAAATGAGAACTTGTTCTCAACTGACCGACCTGGTTAAATAAAGGTGAAATAAATAAAAAATAAAAAACACATCGAGCATTTTGAGAATAAACCTTTATTAGACGAGTTTGAACCATTAGGGCATATATACAGTTGAAGTCTGAAGTTTACATACACTTGGGTTAAAGTCATTAAACTCATTTGTCAACCACTCCACAGATTTCATGTTAACAAACTATAGTTTTGGCAAGTCGGTTAGGACATCTACTTTGTGACTGACTGACTGACTGACTGACTGACTGACTGACACACACAGACAGACAGACAGACAGACAGAGAGACAGACAGACAGACAGAGAGAGAGAGAGAGACAGAGAGAGAGAGAGACACACTGACACACACACACTATGGGTGGATGGCTGAATATGTACACTATACATTGTCACAGAGTGTTAGGTGTAAAAAAATGAGGAGTATTTGCATGGTTAATTATACTATACAGGTCCATGGCAGAGAAATACTTAAATAGCTAAAAGTGAGTATGATGAGTGTAATAATAGTTCACTTAATATACAGACTGGTTAAATGAACAGGTAAGTGAATATTTTGCATGGTTAAATTAGCTGTACAGGTAAATATACAGTTAAATGTACAGGTAAGTGAATATTTGCATGGTTAAATGAACTGTACAGGTAAATATACAGTTAAATGTACAGGTAAGTGAGTATTTGCATGGTTAAATGAACTGTACAGGTAAATATACAGTTAAATGTACAGGTAAGTGAATATTTGCATGGTTAAATGAACTGTACAGGTAAATATACAGTTAAATGTACAGGTAAGTGAATATTTGCATGGTTAAATGAACTGTACAGGTAAATATACAGTTAAATGTACAGGTAAGTGAATATTTGCATGGTTACATAAACTGTACAGGTAAATGACAGGAAGAGATACTTTAATAGCTAAATGTGTGTATGATATAATTTAGGGTAATAATAGTAATTCCCTTAAAATACAGTCCTTAGTGCGCAGGGTTTGATTACAGATAACTGCACATATTGCACATTCGATATACTAAAAGCAATGAAAAAAGATACAACTGACAAGATACTAATATGCATTCCTGAGTGAATGACTACATAAGTTAAGTCCAAGAATTACTTACAATATTGCACGTGATATGATATAACAACTGTACATGAGTATGTATATACAGACCTGAATGAATAAATAAATACGTCTTGAGTGAATGAGTGATTACAGACCAGAGTTACTCACGGATGGATGCATAATTGTTAAACTAGGTCCTAGCACCCCAACAGTTCCAGGTCTATGTTGCCGACGGCACGGCACCCCGGTGAGGCATTAAATAGTCTAATAGCCACCGGCAGGAAGGACCTCCTGTAGCGCTCTCTGGCACACCGTGGTGGGATCAGTCTGTGACTGATGGTGCTCCTCTGCGTCATAACCATGGCGTGCAGAGGGTGGGTGACGTTGTCCATGATGGCCAGCAGTTTGGCCAGGATCCGTCTCTCCGCCCCCTCCTCTAGAGTTTCAAGGCTAATCCCCAGGACAGAGCTAGCCTTCCTGATCAGCTTATTTACGCAAGAAGCATCACCGGCTGTTATGTTGGCGCCCCAGCACACCACTGCAAAAGAAGATGGCACTGGCGGCCACCACAGACTGGTAGAAGGTATGCAGTAGTTTAATGCACACGTTGAAGGACCTGAGCTTCCTCAGAAAGTAGAGTCGGTTCTGGCCCTTTTTGTACAGGGCCCCGGTGTTACCAGCCCATTCCAGCCTGTTGTCCATATGAACTCCCAGGAACTTGTATGACCCAACCATTTCCATATCAGAACCAAGTACAGTCCTGACTGACGCATGAGTAGCTTTCACCTAAGATAACAACTACTGGCCATTCCATACATGTCAGGGTAGTGGTATCAGAACCAAGTACAGTCCTGACTGACGCATGAGTAGATTTAGCCTGAGATAACAACTACAACTGCCTCCTGCCTGCATGGAGTTAAATAAAAGCTGCTGGAGGTATGAATGGTTGGCAGACAAGAGGAGGAGGAAGGGGGGCGATATAGAGAGAAGAGAGAGCGAGAAGAGAGAGAGAGGAGAGAGAGAGAGAGAGGAGAGAGAGAGAGGAGAGAGAGAGAGAGGAGAGAGCGGGACAAAGAGAGAGGGTGAACTTGGTGACATACTGGAGTAGTGTCTTTAGTCTTTACAACCAGAGCAAAGAAACCTAATGTTTTCACACAGTGAGACACCAAAGACCCTTTCACAAAGTGGGCTGCAGTATTGTATTAGTTCACCCTGCCTGCAAGCAGTAGTTAGGGGCAGCTTGTCCTCTTCACCTCTCTCTCTCTCTCTCTCTCTATCTATCTCTCTATCGTCATGTCGTTCCCTCCACTAGACCGACATCCCCTCTCTATCCCCTCGACTCGGCTGGCTGACTGCTTCTTTTCTGGCTCAAGTGGCCCACTTTCTCTAATCTTACCACAATTGTTTGACATACATTAAGAGACAGAGAGGATTATTAGGAAGGCTTTTGGCTCGACCCCAGGCAGTCTGATGAGGGACATGGTCATCAACAGATCATCAGTAGTTAAAGCCTGTAATACAGTACCACACCAGTCTCTTGATGAGGGACATGGTCATCAACAGATCATCAGTAGTTAAAGCCTGTAATACAGTACCACACCAGTCTCTTGATGAGGGACATGGTCATCAACAGATCATCAGCAGTTAAAGCCTGTAATACAGTACCACACCAGTCTCTTGATGAGGGACATGGTCATCAACAGATCATCAGCAGTTAAAGCCTGTAATACAGTACCACACCAGTCTCTTGATGAGGGACATGGTCATCAACAGATCATCAGTAGTTAAAGCCTGTAATACAGTACCACACCAGTCTCTTGATGAGGGACATGGTCATCAACAGATCATCAGTAGTTAAAGCCTGTAATACAGTACCACACAAACAACGGCTGGCAAACTATCATGAAATACGCCAAGGTAATTTGCAAGTGACAGAACTACTTTTCAAAATAGCTTTTTGAATGCATGACTTGACTGAAAGTGAATAGGTCTAGATAGTATAATCCCCATACTATCTAGACCTATTGGTATAATACAATAAACCAGAAGGTTTTACAGGGAGAAAGGGAACCACTAATACAGTCACATCCACATGAAGGATGGCCTGGCCCCGGCCCCAAGGTGGCCCATCAGCCCAGATAACAGGCCTCATCCACATGAAGGATGGGCTGGCCCTGACCCCAAGGTGGCCCATCAGCCCAGATAACAGGCCTCATCCACATGAAGGATGGCCTGGCCCCGGCCCCAAGGTGGCCTATCAGCCCAGATAACAGGCCTCATCCACATGAAGGATGGCCTGGCCCCGGCCCCAAGGTGGCCCATCAGCCCAGATAACAGGCCTCATCCACATGAAGGATGGCCCTGACCCCAAGGTGGCCCATCAGCCCACATAACAGGCCTCATCCACATGAAGGATGGCCTGGCCCTGACCCCAAGGTGGCCCATCAGCCCAGATAACAGGCCTCATCCACATGAAGGATGGCCTGGCCCTGACCCCAAGGTGGCCCATCAGCCCAGATAACAGGCCTCATCCACATGAAGGATGGCCTGGCCCCGGCCCTGGCCCTGACCCCAAGGTGGCCCATCAGCCCAGATAACAGGCCTCATCCATATGTGTTAGTGGATCAGGAGCCCAGGTCCAGATAATGTTAGAGGAGTAGGCCTACTGTGAACCATGTATACAGATAAACAAGCGCTGCCGGTAACCCGTCTGGCCGATAACGTAACCCCAGGAAGTCAATTGGTCTGCCAGTGTTTAAAGTGCAGCCAAGTTGTAGCATTAAACCCTTACCTTCACTCTAGCACACACACACACACACACACACACACACACACACACACACACACACACACACACAAACACACACACACACACACACACACACACAACACACACACACACACACACACACACACACACACACACACACACACACACACACACACATCATGGCATTAAACCCTTACCTTCACTCTGGCCTAAAAATGCTAACATTTCTCTACACCGACAAGATGGGGGCCTACAAATTAGCCGCGCTGACTCCGCCCATTGCTATGCCAACCACCTAAGCCCCTTTTGATCCAGAAAAAACCCTGATGTAATCAAATCAACAATGCCTTTCAGATAGTCTATTCTCAGTCAGTGCAGACAGGAGGCACTGCTGTAAAAGGTTATATTCGGATAATGTCCGATACTAACCGAATGCTCGTTCTTATCTGAAAAGACACCAAAATAGAATAAAAACATTGCTCCAAGTAGTGCTGGCCGGTAAACCATATTTTACTATATACACCGGTATTGATGCACGGACCAGTTTGGATTTTTACTTTAACTTACATGACTGTATTTCAATGTTTGGATTGTTAAATGTAATATAAATGTAACAACTGAGTGATTAGACTGGAATAATTATGGCCATGGTCCGTTCTTACTGCCAGCCGGGGAAACAGGTAGCCTAGCGGTTAAGAGTGTTGGACCAGTAACTGAAAGGATAACAAAAGACTGAAATACATTTTGGGTTGAAGTTTGATTGAACAGTAGAAAACAATCAGAAGAGAAAAAGCCCCATTAAAACCACTTAGAATGTATTTGTTACCACCATAGGGATAGGCACTACTGATGAAGCACATCTGGAACTATTATTATTCACAAACATCAAATACCGCCAAATAACGTCAAAAATATTAGTCCATCTGGCCCAGCCCAAGTGGATCGCCCAAAATACACACTGCCTCGATTACAGCAGGAGCAACATAGAACAGCCTATAACCTAATACTGTGTTAGGACAGGTTATGGTTTCCAGTTTAACAGACATTGGGGACAAACAGTTGGTTTAGTAGAAAACATTGCTGACAATGTGGGGGTGGAAGTAGAAAGCATTGACATTATACTCCTTTAACAGACGCTCTTATCCAGAGTGACTTACAGTAGTGAGTTCATACATTTTCATATTTATTCCTACTGGTCCCCCGTGGGAATTAAACCCACAACCCTGGCATTGCAAGTGCCATGCTCTACCAACTGAGCCACGCAGGACCAAAAAAAACACTGGAAGAGAGGGGGTGAAATCAGTGTTGTAATATCAATCCCTTGGGCATCAACCGGTCCCAGTCCCAAATGGCATCCTATTCCCTATATAGTGCACTACGTTTGGTCAAAGTTAGTGCACTATATAGGGAATAGGGTGTCATTTTGGGTCCATACAAACACATTTCCAGGAGCACTGTCTGATTTCTCTTGGCCAACACCAAGTCCAGGGCCAATCCCATGCAGCAAAACACGTCTCCACTTGTCAGTCCTCAGTCCTCTCTGACATTATGTTGGCAGGCCATCCCACAAACAAACATCTCTGTTCTGCACAACAACGCACTGCGGAAACAGGTTTTGTGTGTCTGTGTGTCCTAAAGGACCATGTTTCCCCCTCTGGCTGTTCCTCTGCTTCGTGCTGGGAACAGGTTCAGAGGCTGTTATCACACTTTACTATGATAATTAGAGACAGAGATGTACCAGTATTGACACTGACAGGCCTGTTACTGTTAGAGACAGAGATGTACCAGTATTGACAGGCCTGTTACTGTTAAGAGACAGAAATGTACCAGTATTGACAGGCCTGTTACTGTTAGAGACAGAAATGTACCAGTATTGACAGGCCTGTTACTGTTAGAGACAGAAATGTACCAGTATTGACAGGCCTGTTACTGTTAAGAGACAGAAATGTACCAGTATTGACAGGCCTGTTACTGTTAGAGACAGAAATGTACCAGTATTGACACTGACAGGCCTGTTACTGTTAGAGACAGAGATGTACCAGTATTGACAGGCCTGTTACTGTTAAGAGACAGAAATGTACCAGTATTGACAGGACTGTTACTGTTAGAGACAGAGATGTACCAGTATTGACACTGACAGGCCTGTTACTGTTAAGAGACAGAGATGTACCAGTATTGACACTGACAGGCCTGTTACTGTTAGAGACAGAGATGTACCAGTATTGACACTGACAGGCCTGTTACTGTTAGAGACAGAAATGTACCAGTATTGACAGGCCTGTTACTGTTAGAGACAGAGATGTACCAGGATTGACAGGCCTGTTACTGTTAGAGACAGATATGTACCAGTATTGACACTGACAGGCCTGTTACTGTTAGAGACAGATATGTACCAGTATTGACACTGACAGGCCTGTTACTGTTAGAGACAGAAATGTACCAGTATTGACAGGCCTGTTACTGTTAGAGACAGAGATGTACCAGTATTGACAGGCCTGTTACTGTTAGAGACAGAAATGTACCAGGATTGACAGGCCTGTTACTGTTAAGAGACAGAGATGTACCAGTATTGACACTGACAGGCCTGTTACTGTTAGAGACAGAGATGTACCAGTATTGACACTGACAGGCCTGTTACTGTTAGAGACAGAAATGTACCAGTATTGACAGGCCTGTTACTGTTAGACAGAGATGTACCAGTATTGACAGGCCTGTTACTGTTAGAGACAGAGATGTACCAGTATTGACAGGCCTGTTACTGTTAGAGACAGAAATGTACCAGGATTGACAGGCCTGTTACTGTTAGAGACAGAGATGTACCAGTATTGACACTGACAGGCCTGTTACTGTTAGAGACAGATATGTACCAGTATTGACACTGACAGGCCTGTTACTGTTAGAGACAGATATGTACCAGTATTGACACTGACAGGCCTGTTACTGTTAGAGACAGAAATGTACCAGGATTGACAGGCCTGTTACTGTTAGAGACAGAGTAGAGTCTGTGTTGTGGTAATGACAGGATCTTTCTCAGTCACTTTCACAACAACGTTACTTCCTCACAGCTAGCCATTCATGATAGCTGATGGAGACTAGAGTTTTGGTAAGAACCCAGAAGACCACACAAAGTCTGACTGACAGGCTGAAACAAGCTTGAACTTCTCAATAACCGTGCAACCAAAGTTTCTGGCTAAACTGGAAATGCAGGATCACTAAAGTACATATTTAATGTTAAACCCTGAAGGCCCCAGTGTTCACACTAGCTGTTAGTGTGTCTGAGTGGCCTTGTTCCCTTGGCAGATGGCCGACCCAGCAGCACCAAGGTAAGGGACACTGCTACAGACAGACTGACAGATAAGGCCTCCTTGTGACTGCAGGGGGAGAAATCTGTTTCCAAGCAACCCCCTCTCCCAAAGACCAGATAGTCCCCTCCTCTCCCTCTCTCCTCTGTCTGTCTGTCTGTCTGTCCTGTCTGTCTGTCTGTCTCTCCTCTCTGTCTGTCTGTCTGTCTCTCTCTCCTCTGTCTGTCTGTCTGTCTCACCTCTGTCTGTCTCTCTCTCCTCTTGTCTGTCTCTCTCTCCTCTGTCTGTCTGTCTGTCTGTCTGTCTCTCCTCTGTCTGTCTCTCTCTCCTCTGTCTGTCTGTCTCTCTCTCTCCTCTGTCTGTCTGTCTGTCCCTCCTCTGTCTGTCTGTCTGTCTCTCTGTCTGTATGTCTGTCTGACTCTCTCCTCTGTCTGTCTCTCTCTCCTCTGTCTGTCTCTCTCTCCTCTGTCTGTCCCTCTCTCCTCTGTCTGTCTCTCTCTCCTCTGTCTGTCTCTCTCCTCTCTCCTCTGTCTCTCCTCTCTCTCTTATCTGTTTTCCGTGCCCTGTCCTTGAGAGAGTAACCTGCACAGAGAGTTCTGTAGATTAGAGACAACAGCCAGTGCTGCTTGTGTGGTTGGCCTGCTGTACAAACACTTGGCGTTGCCAGAACTTCCACCAGCTAAAGCACACAAGGTGAGGAAACGTTGAGAGAAAAGACTGAGCCTATTACAAAACACCTGTCAGAGCATGAGGTCAAAGTCAAGGGAAAACATCTGTTAGAACAGAGAAAATATCTATTCAGAAAAGTAACAGGCTTAATGGGAAAAATAGCTGGCAATGTCCAAGAGAAGCATTGCATCATTGACAATGTCCAAGAGAAGCATTGCATCATTGGCAATGTCCAAGAGAAGAAGAACTGAGTGACACAGAGAACGGCCTGCTTTCCAACATGTCAGAAACAAGACGCTGAACTATAGGCCTAGTGCTACGAGCCATACTGTCCACACATTAGTAGAGGGTTCCACTAGCTAGAGCACTCTATCGTTCTACACCAGGAGGAGTAGAGGGTTCCACTAGCTAGAGCACTCTATCGTTCTACAGTATGCAGAGAGAGAGCCAGAGAGAGAGACCGAGAAAGAGAGACAGAGAGAGAGAGAGAGAGAGAGAGAGAGAGAGAGGGGTACAGAGAGGATAGCAGCATTAGAGAGAGACAGAGAGGATAGCAGCATTAGAGAGAGACAGAGAGGATAGCAGCATTAGAGAGAGACAGAGAGGATAACAGCATTAGAGAGAGACAGAGAGGATAACAGCATTAGAGAGAGACAGAGAGGATAGCAGCATTAGAGAGAGACAGAGAGGATAGCAGCATTAGAGAGAGACAGAGAGGATAACAGCATTAGAGAGAGACAGAGAGGATAACAGCATTAGAGAGAGACAGAGAGGATAACAGCATTAGAGAGAGACAGAGAGGATAACAGCATTAGAGAGAGACAGAGAGGATAACAACATTAGAGAGAGACAGAGAGGATAACAGCATTAGAGAGAGACAGAGAGGATAACAGCATTAGAGAGAGACAGAGAGGATAACAGCATTAGAGAGAGACAGAGAGGATAACAGCATTAGAGAGAGACAGAGAGGATAACAGCATTAGAGAGAGACAGAGAGGATAACAGCATTAGAGAGAGACAGAGAGGATAACAGCATTAGAGAGAGACAGAGAGGATAACAGCATTAGAGAGAGACAGAGGATAACAGCATTAGAGAGAGACAGAGAGGATAACAGCATTAGAGAGAGACAGAGAGGATAACAGCATTAGAGAGAGACAGAGAGGATAACAGCATTAGAGAGAGACAGAGAGGATAACAGCATTAGAGAGAGACAGAGAGGATAACAGCATTAGAGAGAGACAGAGAGGATAACAGCATTAGAGAGAGACAGAGGATAACAGCATTAGAGAGAGACAGAGAGGATAACAGCATTAGAGAGAGACAGAGAGGATAACAGCATTAGAGAGAGACAGAGAGGATAACAGCATTAGATAACAACATTTTTCACCTAACACTCTGTAACAATGTATAGTGTACATATTCAGCCATCCACCCATACTATGCAATGTCTTTTTTGCACTCCTTTTATTTTTATACTTTTTCATACTGCCGACAAAGACATTTCCCTCTATCTATCTATCTATCTATCTATCTATCTATCTATCTATCTATCTATCTATCTATCTATCTATCTATCTATCTATCTATCTATCTATCTATCTATCTATCTATCTATCTATCTATCTATCTATCTATCTATCTATCTATCTATCTATCTATCTATCTATCTATCTATCTATCTATCTATCTATCTATCTATCTATCTATCTATCTAGAGTAGACCATGTTAGCAAGACATAGAGTAGACCATATTGTCTCTGTCCTTAGGTAGGAGTTGTCCTAGTTGTAGATTTGGGAATGAGAAAGTCTCACCTCAGATGTTACTAGCCGAAGATGCACTTCGTTCCAAAACCAAACCAAACCAAGCTTAACAACAAGAGTGGAAGTACTGTCAGTACACAGTGCAACCAGTAACGCAACCAGTAAATTTGATGTTACAGTTAATTGTTAGACTCAATAAACGTCTCTTTCAGAGTAGTCAGCCCTTGAGGCGGGGAAACGCTTTCCAATGACTACAAACAGATGCATGGAGAACATACTCTGACTGCGTCCCAAATGGCACATTATTGGCACAAATGGCACATTATTCCCTTTATAGTGCACTACCTTTGACCAGGGCTCATAGGTCTCTGTTTAAAAGAAGTGCACTGTATAGGGAATAAGGTGCCATGGAAATAGGGTGCCATTTGGCCCGGTGACTGTGGTGGAGAGGTCAGGGAGAAAGGTACAGCCGTCTAGCCTGCTAAATGAAAACAAGGTGATTACCTTCTTTCACACCAACTAGTCAGTTGTAAAAAAAAAATGCCAGCAATGAAATACGTTCTTCAGGCTCCAAGGTTCACTAACGGGCCCATTGGTCGCCTCATTACGATTTCAAAATTGGTCTACGGTCCATGTGTACCATGAACTTTTGGGAACCCTGGTTGATCTAATAGAACTTATTACAAGTTCTTTGAGAACACTTTTGGAAATAGGGGAGGTTCCTGATTATTGCATAAAGAAAGAACAAAGAAACAAAGTTCAAGAAACTTGCGGTGAAATCTGAAACAATTGCCTCGTTCTTCTTGTGGCTTTCCGGCAGACTAGACGCTTCTGAGTGTACTGCTGCCACTCACAGGTCAAAACGTATTCCATATCCCAGAGACTTGGAGACTGTTTTGCCTTCAGCTGTGAGACTGGTTTCCTGTCTGTGGAGCCAGTCGAGGTCAGCTGTGAGGCTGGTTTCCTGTCTGTGGTGCCAGTCGAGGTCCGCTGTGAGGCTGGTTTCCTGTCTGTGGTGCCAGTCGAGGTCCGCTGTGAGGCTGGCTTCCTATCTGTGGTGTCAGTCGAAGTCTGCTGTGAGGCTGGCTTCCTGTCTGTGGAGCCAGTCGAACTGTGTGATCAGTTTTAGCCAGTTGTTTGATAAGAGATGATTGATAGCTCCTCTTTCTAGGGTGGAGGCCATGCTCTATCAGCTTGATCACAGTGGAAAGACATAGAAACACTTAGAAACTGATTTATAAAGGAGACATAAAAGACAACACCTAAGTTTGCTCTTCGTTAAAAGACACACATGTCACTTTTCTGACATTATATCAAGGGCAAACATTTGACAATGTTCTTCGTTTCTCTCCTCTGAAAAAAGGCTTGTAGTGCTGGTTGTTTTCTGAGCTATGCTTTCTACAACTGTAGGACAAAGATTTATCTGTCACCACCACTGGGGCCTCCAGCCTTCCAACAGTCTTCCTTTCTCCATGACGGACTGACTGGCCTGTTGAAAATAGACCAGCAAAACCACAAGCATTGGAGAGACGGAGCTAGCTGGAGCTTTCAGGCATTCCAACAGTGCACGCTCCTGTTCAGCCTAGACAACCGCCTGGACAATGTAGTCATACACATGAACCAACGGCCTGTTTCACAGTCATTCAGCAACCACGGCTCAGACTGGCTGACATGGCTAAAGACAGACAGTCTCTGTAATGATGAATCTCATTTTCATACAGTACCCTGACTGAGCGTAGCGCCTTGCAGTCTTTCCTTAGCAGGTGGAGTGGACTGAGTGAGAATAATACTGCTTTTCCATAGAGACATGACCCTCCAGCTAACAAACGTTCCCACAACTTTGGAGAATGTTCCTTTAAGAGTATCATTAGTTTCATAGGAATATTCCAGTGACGTGCAAGGTGTTTCGAAGAGACCATTCCATTGATGTCAAACAGAACATTGGGAACATTGCAGGAACATTTCTGTATATCAGTTGTCAGGACTTTGCCTAATGGTCCCAAAGAAACAGTCCCCCCCCCCAAAGAAATAATTACACATCACTCCTTGTTACTGTTGCCGAGCAAATCAAGTCCCTGATTGGTGAACCCCTGATCCATTCATAGCTCACACACACAGTGCTTTTAACATAGTGTTTTCAATTTACATATTTGACATAAATTATTACATTGTGCATGTTCATTTATACAGTAATTATTATTCAACATGTCCTCACCTGGGATTTGAACTCACAACCTCTTGGTTCACTATACTCCAATCTTCCTGCTACACCACCATGTCTGTGTCAGGTATCAGTTAATCTAACTATTCTCATCATTGATTTGATTGACTTATTTCAGCAATTGAAGGGCTTAGTGTATAGTTGTCTAATGTTTGTGAGGCATATTAACCTCTTTTAATGATACTCATGAATCACTATAACAGAGCTGAGATTTACTCTAAAGTGCATTATCCCTTTTGCTTACACCTACCAAGTTGTTTCAGATCTACGTTTGTGACTGTACTGTGCATCACGTTCGAAGGTAAGACCCAGGCGCAGACAACGTCTGAATAACAAATGCTTATTATCACAACAGGGGGCAAAAGACAGGTCAGGGGCAAGCAGAGTTCGGTAATCCAGAGTAGTGGGGTAAAGGTACAAGACGGCAGGCAGGCTCGGGGTCAGGGCAGGCAGGAAGGGTCAAAACCGGGAAAATCTAGGAGATAGTAACAATAGCAAGGCAGGAGCAAAGGGGAAAAACACTGGTAGGCTTCAACTAGCAAAACGAACTGGCAACAGCCAAACATAGAACACAGGTTAAAGTATCCAGGGGATAATGAGGGGGGTCACCTGGAGGGGGGTGGAGACAAACACAGACAGGTGACACAGATCAGGGTGTGACACTGTGTCTTTAACACAGGATTAAACAAATTCCACGTTAGTTAGGCCAGTAGTTGTGATCGTAAATTGAAGACTGGAGTTTCCATTGCAATGCATTTGACTAAAGAGATAAAGTGAAAGGTCAGTTAGCTATGCAAAGCAGCTCCAGTGTAGTAGGCTATATAAATATGAGCTATGCAAAGCAGCTCCAGTGTAGTAGGTTATATAAATATGAGCTGAGAGATGATGATGATGATGAGCAGCTGAATCATGTTATAGAACACATTTCTGAAACAACCCCCACATCAGCAGATTCAGAAATAGATCCTCAATAACATGGCCAGCAAGCCAAGTAAGTCAGCCAGCCACATAGCTAGCCAGCCATCCAACAAGTCAGCCAGTCAGTCAGATATGTGCAGCATCTAGCCAGCCATCTTAACAGTCAACCAGCCAGCCATCCATCCAACCAGTCAACCAGCCATCCATCCAGCCAGTCAACCAACCATCCATCCAGTCAACCAGCCAGCCAGGTATGTAACAGCAGCAGGCAGGTCTGAGAGAGACAGACGTGTCCAGACTCATACAGAGCTACTGAGTGCTGACAGAGGCACGGTGATAATCACACAGATATTTGGCTTGGGTACGGCATGGCCACTTGTCAACGCAACACACAGCACAACCTGGTTATTTTTAAACTCACAAACTTCATTATGTAGACCTGTGTCTTTACTAGTCATGAGGGGTGGGGTGGAGGGAGCATGGTTTATAAAGCCAATAAAATGAATTGAACTGAACTAATTAGGATAATCTGTGAAATTACAGGCTAATAAATTGAATGGGTGGGAGGACTTATAATATGAAAACACGTGTTCTGCTGTGTTTCAGCGTTAGCAGCATAATGTTGCTACATAATGTCTCAGGCATCATTTCCTGTGACCGAAAACAGCTTCTGGACATCAGGTCACCAACCTCTACTTCAGTTCTGGATGTCCCCACAGTGACCGTATGTACATATCCCAACCAGAAGCCATGGATTACAGGCAACATCCATACTGAGCTAAAGGCTAGAGCTGCCGCTTTCAAGGAGCGGGCTTATAAGAAATCCCGCTACGACCTCCGACGAGCCGTCAAACAGGCAAAGCATCAATAAAGGACTAAGATCGAATCCAACTACGCTGGCTATGACGCTCGACGGATGTGTCAGGACTTGCAAACGATCACAGCTTTGGCGTAGCTCTAGGATGCTTCAGCAGCCTCGTTCCTCTCTCCCCAGAGCCCTGGCCTGGCCTCAGACAAGATTACATAGCTAGCTGGCTGGGTGGATAGCTGGCAGGGGATGGACCAGGGCCGATGGTTTCATCAGGGGCTGCATGAGTTCTAACGAGCCTCTGCCTCGGCCCCTCTAAATAGGGTCTCAAACTCTGCCTCCTACTGACCCTCTCTCTCTCTGAATCCTACTGCTCTGTCTCTCTCTGAATCCTACTGCTCCTCTCTCTCTCTCTGAATCCTACTGCTCTCTCTCTCTGAATCCTACTGCTCTGTCTCTCTCTGAATCCTACTGCTCCTCTCTCTCTCTGAATCCTACTGCTCCTCTCTCTCTCTCTCTCTCTCTCTCTCTGAATCCTACTGCTCTCTCTCTCTGAATCCTACTGCTCTGTCTCTCTCTGAATCCTACTGCTCCTCTCTCTCTCTCTGAATCCTACTGCTCTCTCTCTCTGAATCCTACTGCTCCTCTCTCTCTCTCTCTCTCTCTCTGAATCCTACTACTCCTCTTTCTCTCTCTCTCTCTCTCTGAATCCTACTGCTCCTCTCTCTCTCTCTCCAAATCCTACTGCTCCTCTCTCCCTCTCTGCATCCTACTTCTCCTCTCTCTCTCTGTATCCCTCTTTCTCTCCCTCCCTCCCTCCCTCTCTCTCCTTCTGCCCCCCCCTCTCCTTTTGACAACCATCTATTTTTCTCTCTGTCTCCCTCTCTCTCTGCCCCTCTCTCTCCATTTCAAAGCCCATTACTTTATCCCAGTCCTGCTAGTCGGCAGGCCCATGCCACCACAGCCAGATGAACGCCATCAATTGGCATTAACGGAGGAGTGAATAGACTGAACTGAGCACGCTCACAAAGGCCTCCCTGTTACTGTCTAGTACAGTAAAGTAGTCTCAATGCTCTGAAGGCCTCCCTGTTACTGTCTAGTACAGTAAAGTAGTCTCAATGCTCTGAAGGCCTCCCTGTTACTGTCTAGTACAGTACAGTAGTCTCAATGCTCTGAAGGCCTCCCTGTTACTGTCTAGTACAGTACAGTAGTCTCAATGCTCTGAAGGCCTCCCTGTTACTGTCTAGTACAGTACAGTAGCCTCAATGCTCTGAAGCTCTGCATTCACATGGCGCATAAAAAATGTGATCTGAATGAGCAGCAATCGATAGCTCTATCTATTAATGGAGAAGCTATATCTATTAATACGTTTCACAGAACACAAAACAAGAGGAGGGGTCAGGCTCTCAGAACACAAAACAAGATAAGGGGTCAGCCTCTCAGAACCCAAAACAAGAGGAGGGGTCAGCCTCTCAGAACCCAAAACAAGAGGAGGGGTCAGCCTCTCAGAACCCAAAACAAGAGGAGGGGTCAGCCTCTCAGAACCCAAAACAAAAGGAGGGGTCAGCCTCTCAGAACCCAAAACAAAAGGAGGGGTCAGCCTCTCAGAACCCAAAACAAAAGGAGGGGTCAGCCTCTCAGAACCCAAAACAAAAGGAGGGGTCAGCCTCTCAGAACCCAAAACAAAAGGAGGGGTCAGCCTCTCAGAACCCAAAACAAAAGGAGGGGTCAGCCTCTCAGAACCCAAAACAAAAGGAGGGGTCAGCCTCTCAGAACCCAAAACAAAAGGAGGGGTCAGCCTCTCAGAACCCAAAACAAAATGAATGAGCAGCAATCGATAGCTCTATCTATTAATGGAGAAGCTATATCTATTAATACGTTTCACAGAACACAAAACAAGAGGAGGGGTCAGGCTCTCAGAACACAAAACAAGATAAGGGGTCAGCCTCTCAGAACCCAAAACAAAAGGAGGGGTCAGGCTCTCAGAACACAAAACAAGATAAGGGGTCAGCCTCTCAGAACACAAAACAAGAGGAGGGGTCAGCCTCTCAGAACACAAAACAAGATAAGGGGTCAGCCTCTCAGAACCCAAAACAAGAGGAGGGGTCAGGCTCTCAGAACACAAAACAAGATAAGGGGTCAGCCTCTCAGAACACAAAACAAGAGGAGGGGTCAGCCTCTCAGAACCCAAAACAAGAGGAGGGGTCAGCCTCTCAGAACCCAAAACAAGAGGAGGGGTCAGCCTCTCAGAACCCAAAACAAGAGGAGGGGTCAGCCTCTCAGAACACAAAACAAGATAAGGGGTCAGCCACTCAGAACCCAAAACAAGAGGAGGGGTCAGCCTCTCAGAACACAAAACAAGATAAGGGGTCAGCCTCTCAGAACCCAAAACAAGAGGAGGGGTCAGCCTCTCAGAACACAAAACAAGATAAGGGGTCAGCCTCTCAGAACCCAAAACAAGAGGAGGGGTCAGGCTCTCAGAACACAAAACAAGATAAGGGGTCAGCCTCTCAGAACACAAAACAAGAGGAGGGGTCAGCCTCTCAGAACCCAAAACAAGAGGAGGGGTCAGCCTCTCAGAACCCAAAACAAGAGGAGGGGTCAGCCTCTCAGAACCCAAAACAAGAGGAGGGGTCAGCCTCTCAGAACACAAAACAAGAGGAGGGGTCAGCCTCTCAGAACACAAAACAAGATAAGGGGTCAGCCACTCAGAACCCAAAACAAGAGGAGGGGTCAGCCTCTCAGAACCCAAAACAAGAGGAGGGGTCAGGCTCTCAGAACACAAACAAGATAAGGGGTCAGCCTCTCAGAACCCAAAACAAGATAAGGGGTCAGCCTCTCAGAACACAAACAAGATAAGGGGTCAGCCTCTCAGAACCCAAAACAAAAGGAGGGGTCAGCCTCTCAGAACCCAAAACAAAAGGAGGGGTCAGCCTCTCAGAACCCAAAACAAAAGGAGGGGTCAGCCTCTCAGAACCCAAAACAAGAGGAGGGGTCAGCCTCTCAGAACCCAAAACAAGAGGAGGGGTCAGGCTCTCAGAACACAAACAAGATAAGGGGTCAGCCTCTCAGAACCCAAAACAAGATAAGGGGTCAGCCTCTCAGAACCCAAAACAAGATAAGGGGTCAGCCTCTCAGAACCCAAAACAAGATAAGAGGTCAGCCTCTCAGAACACAAACAAGATAAGGGGTCAGCCTCTCAGAACCCAAAACAAAAGGAGGGGTCAGCCTCTCAGAACCCAAAACAAAAGGAGGGGTCAGCCTCTCAGAACCCAAAACAAAAGGAGGGGTCAGCCTCTCAGAACCCAAAACAAAAGGAGGGGTCAGCCTCTCAGAACCCAAAACAAAAGGAGGGGTCAGCCTCTCAGAACCCAAAACAAAAGGAGGGGTCAGCCTCTCAGAACCCAAAACAAAAGGAGGGGTCAGCCTCTCAGAACCCAAAACAAAAGGAGGGGTCAGCCTCTCAGAACCCAAAACAAAAGGAGGGGTCAGCCTTTCAGAACCCAAAACAATATTGCTTTAGGAAACAATCTGAAGCCCTGCAGTGGTAAAGAGAGAGAAAAACTTTAAAGAGGAGTTAGTCAAGAGAAAATGAACTACACTTGAATGTCGTCTCAGACTACGTAAACAACCCCTTCTCAGACTACGTAAACAACCCCTTCTCAGACTACGTAAACAACCCCTTCTCAGACTACGTAAACAACCCCTTTGTATTTCAATTGTGCTCCAAAGCGTAAGCCTGAACAGGACACAACAGAGCAGAACAGAAGAGAACAGAACAGAACAGAAGAGAACAGAACAGAGCAGAACAGAACAGAAGAGAACAGAGCAGAACCGAGCAGAACCGAGCAGAACCGAGCAGAAGAGAACAGAAGAGAACAGAACAGAACAGAAGAGAACTGAACAGAGTAGAATCGAGCAGAATCGGATCCAAGCAAAGAATCGGCTTCCTATTTCGCATCAAAGGCTCCTTCACTCATGCTGCCAAACAAGCCCTCGTAAAACTGACTATCCTACCGATCCTTGACTTCGGAGATGTCATTTACAAAATAGCCTCCAACACTCTACTCAGCAAATTGGATGTAGTCTATCACAGTGCCATCCGTTTTGTCACCAAAGCCCCATATACTACCCACCACTGCGACATGTATGCTCTCGTTGGCTGGCCCTCACTACATCGCCAAACCCACTGGTTCCATGTCATCTATAAGTCCTTGCTAGGTAAATCCCCGCCATATCTTAGCTCACTGATCACCATAACAACACCCACCCGTAGCATGCGCTCCAGCAGGTATATTTCACTGGTCACCCCAAAAGCCAACACCTCCTTTGGCCACCATTCCTTCCAGTTCTGTGCTGCCAATGACTGGAACGAATTGCAAAAATCATTGAAGCTGGAGATTCCTATCTCCCTCACTAACTTTAAGCATCAGCTGTCAAAGCTGCTTATCGATCACTGCACCTGTACACAGCCCATCTGTAAATAGCCAACCCTACTACCTCATCCCCATAGTGTTATTTTTGCTCATTTGCACCCCAGTATCTCTATTTGCACATCATCATCTGCACATCTATCACTCCAGTGTTAATGCTAAATTGTAACTATTTCACCACTATGGCCTATTTATTGTCCTTCCTCCCCAATCTAACTACATTTGCACACATTGTATATAGATTTTCTATAGTGTTATTGACTGTACGTTTGTTTATTTCCCATGTGTAACTCTGTGTTGTTGTTTTTTGTCGCACTGCTTTGCTTTGTCTTGGCCAGGTCGCAGTTGTAAATGAGAACTAGTTCTCAACTGACCTACCTGGTTAAATAAAGGTGAAATAAAAAAATTAAATAAACATTTGTTAAATTGACATTCCTATTACTGTATCGACTTTATGTTCTTGGGGAAATAAGAATGTTGGCAACAATCCACTATTGGTGGTTACAATGTATTTTTTCCATACAGTTTTACTTCCCTCAGTTTAAACCTCTCCAAATCAGATGATAACAGGTATAGGCCTACATACACTATACCTGACCTGAACACCCTCAACCACTCATTTCATATTAACACTATTTTTATATGAGTTATGAGGTCACATTCCTGTCTAAATAAACTATCTTGTAAAATCTGAATAAACATCACATAGGACTAACAGACAGTGACTTATAATAACGTACAAGCCTGCAACAAGGGGACTGTATCTCTACTGTCACCCGTCCAAGTCTGGGAGGAAATAGATGAAATTATGAGATCATAAAAATACTTTATTGACTTCTTTAATGCGTGCCAACTATCTATCATATTCTGGGAGGCAAAACAAGGCTTTAAAAGCAGTTGATGGGTGTAAAGCACGTGCAGACAGGTTATAATAACACTGGGGAACTCACTGCATTCTCTGATTCAGTATATTGTTGTAGCTGTTATGTTTGTTATTGTAGTGTAGGTAGGCTGCACTCTATGGACACATATGAAGGTAGTGAACTGAAGGCCTCAGCCAATGGTAGGCTACTAGCCACACAGCTAGGCACTAGCCTATCCCTGTCAACTACCTTTCTACCTCACACACACACACACACACACACACACACACACCCACACACACACACACACACACACACAGCCACCTAATCCATTGTATATGTTATAATATGACTTTAGAAGAGTCCAGCTTCATGAACTGCAGAGGTATTTGAATGTGATGTTTTTGTGTAATACAGTGCTGGTTTATCACTGACTCAGGTTAATGGGTGGGTGGTGGGATGCCTGAATAACATTGGGGTTATACACACAGTCTATGTCCTACTACTTAGAACTGTGTGTGCGTGTGTGTGTCTGCTCCTGCCGTGCCTGATGAATGTGTGTCTCTGAGCTCCTATTAATAGCCCTGTGTAGAGCTGAAAGTGTCAGCCTGCCTGGATGAGAATGGCTTTTCTACAGCCAGCAACTCTTGCTATAGCCAGCAACTCTCTCTACAGCCAGCAACTCTTTCTACAGGCAGCAACTCTTACTACAGCCAGCTGCAATTTCTAGAGCAAGCAGCTCTTTCTACAGCCAGCAGCTCTTTCTACAGCCAGCAGCTCTTTCTACAGCCAGCAGCTCTTTATACAGCAAGCAACTCTTTCTACAGCCAGCAACTTTTTCTACAGCCAGCAGCTCTTTCTACAGCCAGCAGCTCTTTCTACAGCCAGCAACTCTTTCTACAGCCAGCAGCTCTTTCTACAGCCAGCATCTCTTTATACAGCAAGCAACTCTTTCTACAGCCAGCAACTTTTTCTACAGCCAGCAGCTCTTTCTACAGCCAGCAACTCTTTCTACAGCCAGCAACTTTTTCTACAGCCAGCAGCTCTTTCTACAGCCAGCAGCTCTTTCTACAGCCAGCAGCTCTTTCTACAGCCAGCAGCTCTTTATACAGCAAGCAACTCTTTCTACAGCCAGCAACTTTTTCTACAGCCAGCAGCTCTTTCTACAGCCAGCAGCTCTTTCTACAGCCAGCAACTCTTTCTACAGCCAGCAGCTCTTTCTACAGCCAGCATCTCTTTATACAGCCAGCAACTCTTTATACAGCCAGCAGCTCTTTCTACAGCCAGTAGCTCTTTATACAGCCAGCAGCTCTTTCTACAGCCAGCAGCTCTTTCTACAGCCAGCAGCTCTTTCTACAGCCAGGAACTCTTTCTACAGCCAGCAGCTCTTTCTACAACCAGCAGCTCTTTCTACAGCCAGCAGATCTTCCTACACCCAGCAGCTCTTCCTACAGCCAGCAGCTCTTTCTACAGCCAGCAGCTCTTTCTACAGCCAGGAACTCTTTCTACAGCCAGCAGCTCTTTCTACAACCAGCAGCTCTTTCTACAGCCAGCAGATCTTCCTACAGCCATCAGCTCTTCCTACAGCCAGAAGCTCTTTATATATTGTCCACCATATGTCTGTTGCATACAAATACGATATATCGTAAAAATGTATATCCCGATATGTAGCTGTATCAACTTTTTTCCCCCATCACTAGTTCCCTGTATGAGTCAGTGTAGCCTACAGATGTGGTGTGTGTGTGTGTGTTTGATAATTGGTAGGCAGGGTGGAGAGGGCCGTGTGGGCCGAGTGAGGGCGGTGTCACGGCTTCAAACAGCAGCCTGAGGGATTACAACCCACAGGATTAACCACCTGACCCCTTCATATTCCCCTCCCCTGCTCGCCCTCAACCAACATGGACGCCACAGCACCAGCAGACAGACCTGGGTCCAAATCATTTAAGCAGGCTGCCCAAGAAAGCATTAGCCATAGTTCTACAAGGAGCCAATAATCACTGTGTGGTAGGCTGCTGATAGGCTAACACTAGTCTTTCTATAATCTCTACTCTGAGGACCTGAAACATTCCACAGGCAACTACCCCCCCATCAACACAAAGGCAAAAGCCCTCTGAAGACCAGGGGTTATGGGGTTATGCCCCTTCCCCTATCAGCCAGTCAGCTCAGGTGCTTGGGCTTTTGGCTAAACTGGTGGGACTCCCAAGGCTTTAAAACAGAATGACCCCTGAACCAGTAGGGAATGGGAACAAGGCGATAATTAGCACATGTTGTAGTGCAGTATGCTAACTATAGCCTAATAATTACCACATGTTGTAGTGCAGTATGTTAACTATAGCCTAATAATTACCACATGTTGTAGTGCAGTATGTTAACTATAGCCTAATAATTACCACATGTTGTAGTGTAGTATGCTAACTATAGCCTAATAATTACCACATGTTGTAGTGTAGTATGCTAACTATAGCCTAATAATTACCACATGTTGTAGTACAGTATGCTAACTATAGCCTAATAATTACCACATGTTGTAGTACAGTATGCTAACTATAGCCTAATAATTACCACATGTTGTAGTGCAGTATGCTAACTATAGCCTAATAATTACCACATGTTGTAGTACAGTATGTTAACTATAGCCTAATAATTACCACATGTTGTAGTACAGTATGTTAACTATAGCCTAACAATTACCACATGTTGTAGTACAGTATGCTAACTATAGCCTAATAATTACCACATGTTGTAGTGCAGTATGCTAACTATAGCCTAATAATTACCACATGTTGTAGTGTAGTATGCTAACTATAGCCTAATAATTACCACATGTTGTAGTACAGTATGCTAACTATAGCCTAATAATTACCACATGTTGTAGTGCAGTATGTTAACTATAGCCTAATAATTACCACATGTTGTAGTGCAGTATGTTAACTATAGCCTAATAAATCCACCTCAGCCAGGATGTTCAACTTCACACAGGATTCCATCACAGGACGTTCAGCATGAACAACAGGACAACAGAACAGTAGAACAGACTTCCTAATTCCTCTGATTCTGATCCCATTGTCTATGCGGCTGTATGAGTGCCTATGTCCAAGACCTCTGCACCTCATACCCCCACAGATTCCCCTCTCCCCTCATCCCCCCATCCCCTGGACGGGTACATGGTCTTACCTCGAGTGCTGGTCGCCAGGTCAGCCACTTTCTGAAAGGCATCCAGGAACGCTGCAGCTGCAACCACCGTTGCCCTGAAAGCAGAAACAGAAGCAGATCCCAGCTGGTCACACTTTGGCCCTCCTTTAAACTACCCTTAACGGAACTGAACACACTTGTACCGGGCACATGATTAGCCAAAAGTAGTGCACTTTAGGGAATAGGGTGCCATTTGGGATACAAATACGGTTGGACCTGGTTCAAGCAGTTAGCTATCTCTATCTGAGATCTACTGTTGCTTCAAGGGAAATGGGCAGGGGTTGCTAGTTATTATAGCGTTATTAGGCCTATACATTCACAACAAGACAATAAGAATGTGGTTCCTCTCTGTCTGTCTGGCCACAGGCCAAACTTTAACATCTATTTTAATGGCCCTTAATGACCATGATAACAGGCAGAGATAGGCCTACAGCCTTCAGCTTTTCATCATAGTAGAACTATCAGTCTGAATGGCTAGGCTGTTGAAATGTGTGGAATGTCTTGTCTGGCTGCAGTGTGGAAAGGACCCGTCTGAAAGCTAGGTAGCTCATCAGAGTCACAGTGCTGAGACTGCTCAAGGTGCGTCACATGATTAAGATCTCAGGGTTAGGGTTAGTAAGACGTAGGCAGAGCTGTTAACTAGTCTTGGATCTCAGCACTAGTTTCTATGTGACACACACACAAACCATTGCTAACTGCATGGGATGAGAGTACTATCAGTCTCCAGGATATGTGACGCAAACAAAACTAGAAACCGCAGACTATCCAAACACACTACAGACGAAACACAGAACACACCTCTGGAACACTGAGAACAATGACAGTAGTCAGAGTGACAGCAGGTGACGTAGATACGTAACCACAGACCAGTAAGGCATGCCAAGGGCTTAGCTGATGATAGGAGAGACCGTAGGTGAAGCAGATGTGTAAACATTGTTTCTGTGTGCCATCTTAGCATGCCAAGGACTTATGCAGCTCTGTTTGTAGAGTCTGTCCCAGAATAAAGTCTTTATCAACTTAAAAGTTATACGTCTGAAGTAAAATGACTAACATATGTTTGATAATGAATAAATAACACTGTCTTTATCAACCTGGAATGATATTACAACAGACTGTGTTGTAGGAGTTGGAGCTAACCAGTAGACACACACACACACACACACACACACACCTTCTCCACTCCACATTCCATTCTATTTAAAAGGAGAGGAGATCCACTACAGGGAAACCTCTGGTTGTGTTTGTTGGATACTGCTGTGCATTGTTCAGTGTTCACAGCTATGTGGGTTGTTCAGAAAACACCTGCAACAAATTACTTCCATCACCTGGGCCTGCATAGCTCCTCTCCCCTGGTAGGTACTGGGCCTATATAACTGTAGGTACTGGGCCTACATAGCTCCACTCCTCTCCCCTGGTAGATACTGGGCCTACATAGCTCCACTCCTCTCCCCTGGTAGATACTGGGCCTACATAGCTCCACTCCCCTTGTAGATACTGGGCCTACATAGCTCCACTCCCCTGGTAGGTACTGGGCCTACATAGCTCCACTCCCCTGGTAGGTACTGGGCCTACATAGCTCCACTCCCCTGGTAGGTACTGGGCCTACATAGCTCCACTCCCCTGGTAGGTACTGGGCCTACATAGCTCCACTCCCCTGGTAGGTACTGGGCCTACATAGCTCCACTCCCCTGGTAGGTACTGGGCCTACATAGCTCCACTCCCCTGGTAGGTACTGGGCCTACATAGCTCCACTCCCCTGGTAGGTACTGGGTCTACATAGCTCCACTCCCCTGGTAGGTACTGGGCCTACATAGCTCCACTCCCCTGGTAGGTACTGGGCCTACATAGCTCGACTCCCCTGGTAGGTACTGGGCCTACATAGCTCCACTCCCCTGGTAGGTACTGGGCCTACATAGCTCCACTCCCCTGGTAGGTACTGGGCCTACATAGCTCCACTCCCCTGGTAGGTACTGGGCCTACATAGCTCCACTCCCCTGGTAGGTACTGGGCCTACATAGCTCGACTCCCCTGGTAGGTACTGGGCCTACATAGCTCCACTCCCCTGGTAGGTACTGGGCCTACATAGCTCCACTCCCCTGGTAGGTACTGGGCCTACATAGCTCCACTCCCCTGGTAGGTACTGGGCCTACATAGCTCCACTCCCCTGGTAGGTACTGGGCCTACATAGCTCGACTCCCCTGGTAGGTACTGGGCCTACATAGCTCCACTCCCCTGGTAGGTACTGGGCCTACATAGCTCCACTCCCCTGGTAGGTACTGGGCCTACATAGCTCCACTCCCCTGGTAGGTACTGGGCCTACATAGCTCCACTCCCCTGGTAGGTACTGGGCCTACATAGCTCCACTCCCCTGGTAGGTACTGGGCCTACATAGCTCCACTCCCCTGGTAGGTACTGGGCCTACATAGCTCCACTCCCCTGGTAGGTACTGGGCCTACATAGCTCCACTCCCCTGGTAGGTACTGGGCCTACATAGCTCCACTCCCCTGGTAGGTACTGCAGTGGTAGGCAGCCTGACAATGAAACATTACATTTCCCTCTTCTCTCTACTTTAGTCCTACTTCAAGTATCTGCAAGTAGCCTAAACTCTGCATGGCACTGAAAGTCTACGTCCCAGATGGCACCCTATTCCCTTTATAGTGCACTACTTCTGACCAGAACCCTATAGAGTCTCTTGTCAAAAGTAGAGCACTATATAGGGAATAGGGTGCCATTTGGGACACAGTCCAGTTCTCCATGGCTCTTTTCTCAGAAGTAACAGTAATGTCTTCTTCACTCCTTGCTGTGCTGACAGTCTTCTTTTAGCATCTGGATTACCAACCAGAAAGAAAGGCTGCGTCCCAAATGGCACCCTATTCCCTATGCGGCTCTGGTTAGAGGTAATGCACTATAAAACGAATAGGGTGCCATTTGGGACAAAGCTTACATTTAAACCGGAAATACAGAGTGTGGGATCTCTGATGTATCTAGGAAAGGACAGGCATATTACAGTAATCTGCATCCCAAATTACACCCTATTCCCTATTTAGGGCTCTGGTCGAAGGTAGTGCACTACATAGGGAATATGGTGCCATTTGGGATGTACCATATTGTGATTACACAGTAACACACACCAACCGACATTTTCTGAAACATTCTGTTTGGTGAAGTTGTGGAAAGAAAATACCACAAAAAGCAACAGATGGCTTAAAAACTATAATTAGATAACTTCCTAGAAGGCAGTGTGGAAGAGGAGAGCTGAATTACAGAGCACTAAACCCTAACATCATTACAGAGTCACACACTGCCTTTCAGCCTGCCCTCCAATTCTACCCAGCAGAGATCACCAGAGGTGGGTAGAGGTAGTAGCTAGACTGGGTGATTCTACCCAGCAGAGATCACCAGAGGTGGGTAGAGGTAGTAGCTAGACTGGGTGATTCTACCCAGCAGAGATCACCAGAGGTGGGTAGAGGTAGTAGCTAGACTGGGTGATTCTACCCAGCAGAGATCACCAGAGGTGGGTAGAGGTAGTAGCTAGACTGGGTGATTCTACCCAGCAGAGATCACCAGAGGTGGGTAGAGGTAGTAGCTAGACTGGGTGATTCTACCCAGCAGAGATCACCAGAGGTGGGTAGAGGTAGTAGCTAGACTGGGTGATTCTACCCAGCAGAGATCACCAGAGGTGGGTAGAGGTAGTAGCTAGACTGGGTGATTCTACCCAGCAGAGATCACCAGAGGTGGGTAGAGGTAGTAGCTAGACTGGGTGATTCTACCCAGCAGAGATCACCAGAGGTGGGTAGAGGTAGTAGCTAGACTGGGTGATTCTACCCAGCAGAGATCACCAGAGGTGGGTAGAGGTAGTAGCTAGACTGGGTGATTCTACCCAGCAGAGATCACCAGAGGTGGGTAGAGGTAGTAGCTAGACAGACATCTCAGCCCTCAAACCAACTGACTCAGAGAGGACAATGGAGCAGAACTAGACCCTACACTGAGATATCCATCCTGTTACAGGCACAGCTGCCCTACAATTCCACCCAGACACAGCAAAGATCACAGAGACCTGCACTTGGCTGGCATGGAGGTTAGGGGGTTTAGGCCTAGGTGGGACAATCCTTCAGCAACCCCTCAGCACAACAGACTCAGCACAGAGAACAATGGAGTAGAACTATGCCTAGACCCTACACTATTAGCAATTAGCAATTAGCAAATGTATTGCTAATGTTCTCTAGGCCTCACCCTTTTGGGCTGTGTTCTTGTTAAGGTTCTACCTGTGATAATAATGAGATGGTACTGACTGTGTTCTTGTTAAGGTTCTACCTGTGATAATAATGAGATGGTACTGACTGTGTTCTTGTTAAGGTTCTACCTGTGATAATAATGAGATGGTACTGACTGTGTTCTTGTTAAGGTTCTACCTGTGATAATAATGAGATGGTACTGACTGTGTTCTTGTTAAGGTTCTACCTGTGATAATAATGAGATGGTACTGACTGTGTTCTTGTTAAGGTTCTACCTGTGATAATAATGAGGACTCACCTGAGCTGAGACTGTAGTTTCCCAGCCTTGCTGATAAAGTCTTCCCAGATGGGGTAGCTGCTCTGTGGAAACAACACACATTACAGAAACATCAGAACATCTTGTTTTCACAGAGCACAACATCTGTACAGGAATATCAGAATATCTTGTTTTCACAGAGCACAACATCTGTACAGGAATATCAGAATATCTTGTTTTCACAGAGCACAACATCTGTACAGGAATATCAGAATATCTTGTTTTCACAGAGCACAACATCTGTACAGGAATATCAGAATATCTTGTTTTCACAGAGCACAACATCTGTACAGGAATATCAGAACATCTTATTATCCCAGAGTACAACATCTGTACAGGAATATCAGAACATCTTATTATCCCAGAGCACAACATCTGTACAGGAATATCAGAACATCTTATTATCCCAGAGTACAACATCTGTACAGGAATATCAGAACATCTTGTTTTTCCAGAGCACAACATCTGTACAGGAATATCAGAACATCTTATTATCCCAGAGCACAACATCTGTACAGGAATATCAGAACATCTTGTTTTTCCAGAGCACAACATCTGTACAGGAATATCAGAACATCTTATTATCCCAGAGCACAACATCTGTACAGGAATATCAGAACATCTTGTTTTTCCAGAGCACAACATCTGTACAGGAATATCAGAACATCTTGTTTTTCCAGAGCACAACATCTGTACAGGAATATCAGAACATCTTGTTTTCTCAGAGCACAACATCTGTACAGGAATATCAGAACATCTTATTATCCCAGAGCACAACATCTGTACAGGAATATCAGAACATCTTATTATCCCAGAGCACAACATCTGTACAGGAATATCAGAACATCTTGTTTTTCCAGAGCACAACATCTGTACAGGAATATCAGAACATCTTATTATCCCAGAGTACAACATCTGTACAGGAATATCAGAACATCTTGTTTTTCCAGAGCACAACATCTGTACAGGAATATCAGAACATCTTGTTTTTCCAGAGCACAACATCTGTACAGGAATATCAGAACATCTTGTTTTTCCAGAGCACAACATCTGTACAGGAATATCAGAACATCTTGTTTTTCCAGAGCACAACATCTGTACAGGAATATCAGAACATTTTATTATCCCAGAGCACAACATCTGTACAGGAATATCAGAACATTTTATTATCCCAGAGCACAACATCTGTACAGGAATATCAGAACATTTTATTATCCCAGAGCACAACATCTGTCAGAAATACAAAATAACATGATAACAAAACACACACACCAAAACAATTTTTTTAAACCCTTATTTTACCCCAAAATAGTTAATTTCCAAGGGAGACCTGATTATCAAAGTGATGATGGACTATAAAGTGTTAACCTATTAGACTTTATATTGAGTATATTGTGTTAACACACTGTTAACACCCAGTAGTTTGATACTGAGACTATGCTGACATCTGGGAGACTGAGGAGAAGGTAAGTAAGGATGATGTGTCTGACATTGATTTGTAGCATTAGTGACCTTAGGAATGTCACCCTGTGCAACACTATACCACCATAACACAGGAAAGAGAGAGAGAGAGAGAGCGAGAGAGAGAGAGAGCGAGAGAGAGAGAGCACGAGAGAGGGAGAAGTGAGAGAAGAGAGAGACACACACACACACAAAGAGCTCATTTGCTGTTGAATATTTCAAGAGCCTTGAAGGCAGAGACCCCCTGCTGAACAGTAACCTAGATACCCACAGCAACAATAGGTTCAGAGGTGAAAAATATAGATTTTATAGCGTAACACTGCATTTGACATTTTGAAGAAAATATTGCCTCATCCATGTATAACCCCATTCTAGTATTTTGGTTTGACCCAATCAACTTCAATCAATAGGCTTCATAGCTCACAGTTTGGTCTGAAGAGCAAGCAAGCAGCTAGCCATGACATGATGATGATGCCTTGTCAATATCTGGAGCAACTGTAAAAAAAACTGACATCCAGGTAACGTTATCTACTTAGCTAGCTAACATTAGTGGCCATTCCTACAGAACAGGTTACTGAATATGTTCATATGGAGTTAGATAAGTAGCTATTATCTATCTATCTAGGTTAAGTACACTGTTATAAACACAATTCTTCAGAACTGATAGGTTTGACTTACTTTCATGTCGCCTATCACACTTTGGAAAAGTCCCCCCAGCGCACTGCATTCTTTCTCCATACCAGCCTCCATGTTTCTGTTGAGTGCTGGTCAGTGTGATAGACGGTCAAGCTGGACAGCTCCTGGAGAGTTGAAAGAAACCTCGGCTATTTGAATACAAAACCTCGGCTATTTAATACAACTGATCAGTCCTTTTCGCTTTAATTAACTATTCCCCGAACGAGTGAAAAGACCTTGACAGTGATGCAGAAAATAAAATAATAAACCCGCTCCAGACTGTAGCTTTATCAGCTCAATCAAACGCTCCGGGACAAGAGGTGAGACAGAGAGAAGAATAGTCGCCCGCTTCTCCACTCACGGTCCATGGTTCCCCAAATGACACCATTCCGAAACGTATTTAATACAACATGTATAGTTTTAGATCCGATAGGCTCTGGATATTCAACGTAAACAACAAAATAATCTACACACGCAAATTCCAACACAGCTCCGTCTCAGAAACTCAATGCGGTACAATACAATTTCAGCTGGTCGAGTCTGGAGACTAGGAGACGATCTCAATATAGGCATACTCCTCGCGTCCTCTCTGCTCTCCCTTCCTCTCCTTCTCAAAATCCATTGGAGGAGAAGCGGGACCTTTGGCTTTCTCATCCAATGGGTTTTGAGAAGGAGAGGAGGGGAGAGCAGAGAGGACGCGAGGAGTATACTATCTTCCCTAAAGGTACAGAGCGGGTCCCCGAATAGCGAAATGTCCCGCCTCCTGGTTTTGACCAGTGTGATGGCTTCTTGCCTTTTGCTCGAGATAGTTTATAAAATATAATTATTTTTCTCTTTCTCAACTCATCATAACTGCTATTTAAAACTGGTGAGAATATTGGATCAGATTTAGCAACACAATTGTTCATGGAAATCTAAAAAACACTATATACACACACTCGATCACACACACCTACTACACTGACACTCTCAAACAAAACCCATTCACATTCATATACACTACCGCCGCGTTTACAACACCTGGGCACTCGGAAAAATACAAAGTCAAATCATGACGTCAGTGATCTTCCGGTTGGAAAGTCGGACCTCTAGAAAGAGTTCGCCAGTTGGAATTCCGAGTTGGAAGACCGTTCAAATCGACTTTTCCCCTCGGAGCTCGTTTTGTTTCACCGAGTTCCCAGTTGTTTTGAACGCACTGAAGTCGGAAGTCAGAGATTTCCGAGTTCCCAGTTGGTTTAAACGCAGCATACATAGGCACACACACACACACACACACACACAATCATACACATACGCACACTCTCGTCATATTCTGCTACGCTGGTCTTTATTCTTCTTCATATCTATTCTGATGCCTAGTCAGTCACTGCTTAACAGATGTTATAGCGGGTGCAGCGAAATGCTTATGTTACTAGCTCCTAACAATACAGGAAAATGTCAAACAAGTACAAATACACATTGATCTGGTACTGGTTGTTACTCCCTGTGTATAGCTTCACTCACTGTATTTTATTCCTCTTTGTCTTGTGTTAATATTATTTATGTTTCTTTGTTTATTTAACTCTGCATCATTGGGAAGTGTTCTGAAGCAAGCATTTCGCGGTAACGTCTAAACCCATTTGACAAATACTATTTTATTTTGTAAAACCTGATAATGACTTGAGCAAACTGTAGAGGTGAGGGCCCCAACATAAACAAACTTGTGGTCCTGAGCGAGCGATAATTTGTTCAAATTTGAAGGGGTCTAGTGACATCTAGTGGCCAACACATGCATAGTATGTGAGGTGGTTTATTGAAACAATTTCACCTGTAGTTGAAAAACAATATAAAAGTGGGAAAAATAAAAAATGTGTAGGAGTTGGGAAAAAATCAGGACAAACATTTAGCAAGGCGTGAGGTTTCCCCAAGACCATGCTTCGTCTGGACTGGCTAATTTCAGACAAATACAACTAGTGCTTGTCTCACTTCACCAAGAGATGTCTCCCTAACCCTTGAAAATGGGCTAGTCACTAGTGCAATCCGGGATCCTTGGGACGTCCATACCCTAAACCCTAACCTTAACCACTACCTTTACCTAACCTTAACCTTAACCTTTGGTATTTTACTCTTCCTGGTCCACACAGAACATGAAACATTACATAATACAGAGCATCAATAGACAAGAACAGTTCAAGGACAGAACTACATCAACACCTTAACCCTTACCTTAACCATTTTAAATATCAACTTCAACGGGGTGGGACATCCCAAGGATCCCGTTTGTACCTTGAACACGTCTCATATTACACAAAACATTTGAAAACATAATACACAATAGGCTACATAATGTGACTTTTCTATGTATACAATATGGATTACACAGGTCAAAATGTACATTAATGATATTTGAGTCAAACTAAACAAGTCTTCTATTAGACTGTCCACTCCAAAGAACATGTGGTGTAGACATACTCATGGAAAGCAGAAGCAGTTATCTTGTCTGTCTAGACTGAGTGTGAGGTAATATGGCTGCTGTAAGTGTTGACAGAAAGAGATAATAAAATTACTTCCACTGTTTCCACCAGTTGGTAGATTTTTTCAGGGCGTCCTCAATATGCAATTATGGAAGCATTTATAACAGCTGAAACGTTAACATGATATTGCTCAAGAGCTGTTTTCCCATGTGTTGTGTTATGTTATGTTATATTGTGTTGTGTTGTCTTGAGTTGTGTTGTGTTTCATGGAGTGGTGTTATATTGTGTTATATTGTGTTATATTGTGTTATATTGTGTTATATTGTGTTGAGTTGTGTTGTGTTTAATGGAGTGGTGTTATATTGTGTTATATTGTGTTGTGTTGAGTTGTGTTGTGTTTCATGGAGTGGTGTTATATTGTGTTATATTGAGTTGAGTTGTGTTGTGTTTCATGGAGTGGTGTTATATTGTGTTATATTGTGTTGAGTTGTGTTGTGTTTAATGGAGTGGTGTTATATTGTGTTATATTGTGTTGTGTTGAGTTGTGTTGTGTTTCATGGAGTGGTGTTATATTGTGTTATATTGAGTTGAGTTGTGTTGTGTTTAATGGAGTGGTGTTGTGTTTAATGGAGTGGTGTTGTATTGTGTTATATTGTGTTATATTGTGTTGAGTTGTGTTGAGTTGTGTTGTGTTTCATGGAGTGATGTTATATTGTGTTATATTGTGTTATATTGTGTTGTGTTGAGTTGTGTTGTGTTTAATGGAGTGGTGTTATATTGTGTTATATTGTGTTGAGTTGTGTTGTGTTTCATGGAGTGGTGTTATATTGTGTTATATTGTGTTGTGTTGTGTTTCATGGAGTGGTGTTATATTGTGTTGTGTTGAGTTGTGTTGTGTTTCATGGAGTGGTGTTATATTGTGTTATATTGTGTTGAGTTGAGTTTAATGGAGTGGTGTTATATTGTGTTATATTGTGTTATATTGTGTGGTGTTGAGTTGTGTTTAATGGAGTGGTGTTATATTGTGTTATATTGTGTTATATTGCGTTGTGTTGAGTTGTGTTTAATGGAGTGGTGTTATATTGTGTTATATTGTGTTATATTGTGTTGTGTTGAGTTGAGTTTAATGGAGTGGTGTTATATTGTGTTATATTGTGTTATATTGTGTTGAGTTGTGTTGTGTTTAATGGAGTGGTGTTATATTGTGTTATATTGTGTTGTGTTGTGTTGTGTTTCATGGAGTGGTGTTATGTTGAGTTTAATGGAGTGGTGTTATATTGTGTTATATTGTGTTATATTGTGTTGAGTTGAGTTTAATGGAGTGGTGTTATATTGTGTTATATTGTGTTATATTGTGTTATATTGTGTTGTGTTGAGTTGAGTTTAATGGAGTGGTGTTATATTGTGTTATATTGTGTTGTGTTGAGTTGTGTTTAATGGAGTGGTGTTATATTGTGTTATATTGTGTTATATTGTGTTATATTGAGTTATATTGTGTTATATTGTGTTATATTGTGTTGAGTTGTGTTGTGTTTAATGGAGTGGTGTTATATTGTGTTATATTGTGTTATATTGAGTTATATTGTGTTATATTGTGTTATATTGTGTTATATTGTGTTGAGTTGTGTTGTGTTTAATGGAGTGGTGTTATATTGTGTTATATTGTGTTGTGTTGAGTTGTGTTGTGTTGAGTTGTGTTGTGTTTAATGGAGTGGTGTTATATTGTGTTATATTGTGTTATATTGAGTTATATTGTGTTATATTGTGTTATATTGTGTTATATTGTGTTGTGTTGAGTTGAGTTTAATGGAGTGGTGTTATATTGTGTTATATTGTGTTATATTGTGTTATATTGTGTTATATTGTGTTGAGTTGTGTTGTGTTTAATGGAGTGGTGTTATATTGTGTTATATTGTGTTGTGTTGAGTTGTGTTGTGTTTCATGGAGTGGTGTTATATTGTGTTATATTGTGTTGAGTTGTGTTGTGTTTAATGGAGTGGTGTTATATTGTGTTATATTGTGTTGTGTTGAGTTGAGTTTAATGGAGTGGTGTTATATTGTGTTATATTGTGTTGTGTTGAGTTGAGTTTAATGGAGTGGTTTTATATTGTGTTATATTGTGTTGTGTTGTGTTGAGTTTAATGGAGTGGTGTTATATTGTGTTATATTGTGTTATATTGTGTTGTGTTGAGTTGAGTTTAATGGAGTGGTGTTATATTGTGTTATATTGTGTTATATTGTGTTGTGTTGAGTTGAGTTTAATGGAGTGGTGTTATATTGTGTTATATTGTGTTGTGTTGAGTTGAGTTTAATGGAGTGGTGTTATATTGTGTTATATTGTGTTATATTGTGTTATATTGTGTTATATTGTGTTATATTGTGTTATATTGTGTTGTGTTGAGTTGAGTTTAATGGAGTGGTGTTATATTGTGTTATATTGTGTTGTGTTGAGTTGAGTTTAATGGAGTGGTGTTATATTGTGTTATATTGTGTTGTGTTGAGTTGAGTTTAATGGAGTGGTGTTATATTGTGTTATATTGTGTTATATTGTGTTATATTGTGTTATATTGTGTTATATTGTGTTGTGTTGAGTTGAGTTTAATGGAGTGGTGTTATATTGTGTTATATTGTGTTATATTGTGTTATATTGTGTTATATTGTGTTATATTGTGTTATATTGTGTAAGCCAGATGTGCATAACAGTGAGCCTGGGCATCATGCCGCTCTCTTCTTCTTGGATAAAGGTTGGGATCCCTACTCTTCATTCATTGAGGGCTATATAGCTGCTGTGTGCCTGAGGCTGCGGCCCAAATGGCACACTATTACCTTCATAGTGCAGCACTACTTTTCACCAGAGAAGAGATCAAAACATCAAAGTATTTCTCCATTATTTTAGATTGCACCCCTGATCTGAGTCATAAGGAACAGCTCTCTGTCATTGTCAGGATTGTGTTACTGGAAGACAAACCACAAATTAAAGAACATTTCATGGGAGTCAACAGGGGAAAGTTTGTGATCTCTCATCCTCAAAAGGCTGGAGGAGCTGATCATCTCCTTTGAGGACTGCAGAGGACAGTCCTATGACAACGGCGCCAACATGAAGGGAAAGAATAAAGGTGTTCAGACCAGGCTGCTTCAACAGAACTCAAGAGCCTTTTTTGTCCCATGTGGTGCCCACACTTTAAATCTGGTGGTAGCTGATGCTGCTAAGAGCTCACCAGACGCCATTGGCTACTTTGGATATTTAGCTAAATTATTCAAACTCTTCTCAGCCTCCACCCATAGATGGGATATCCTCCTGAAACATGTCAAAACCACCCTGAAATCATTGTCAGGTGGGAAAGCAGGATAAACAGCATTCAGGCAGTAAGGTACCAGGCTGGGCAAGTCAGAGAGGCTCTTCTGGAGGTGAGGGAAACTACTGCAGACCCTGTGGTGAAAGTTGAAGCCCAGTCTTTGGCTGAGGAGATTGGATCCTACCACTTTTCTACTTGCAGTAATTATGGTATGACATCCTCAACAAGATCCAGCATGTGAGTAAACTGATGCAGTCACCCTCTATGTAGCTAGATGTGGCTGTCGACTTGCTGAAGAAAACCAGAGATTCCCTTACCTGCTACAGAAACACTGGATTTTCTGATGCACAGACAACTGCAAAGGAAATGTGCGAGGAGATGAACGTGGAGGCTGTACTCAAGGTTGAGAACCACAAAAAGGCACTTTGGTTATGAGGCTCCAGATGAGCCTATTGGTGATTCACTTCGAAAAATGGAAACACATTTTATTTTACGTGGTAGTGGATACAGCCCTCTCTTCACTTGATGAGAGATTTCAGAGCCTGGGAGAGGTGAATGACACATTTGGAGTGCTCCTCAACTTCTCCAACATGTCAAAAGAAGAGTTGCTAGAGCACTGTCAAACCCTGAGCACTGCTCTAAGCCATGACGGACAGACAGATATCGATGGCAGGGAACTTGCTGTGGAAATGCAAAACTTTTCACATTTACCATCAAAAAACATGACAAACATGAAACTCTTGACCTTCCTGCACGAGAAGAAGCTGACAGAAATGTACCCCAAAAAATGTTGTGGGTAGCTCTGAGAATCACTGCCACTCTTCCTGTTACAGTGGCTGCTGCTGAAAGGAGCGTCTCTAAGCTCAAACTGATTAACACCTACCTGAGATCTACTACGGTGCAAGAACGTCTCAGTGGACTTTCCATCATTAGTATAAACCATGTGGTCTCACAACAGCTGTCTTATAATGATATCATAGCTGCAAGAAAGGCCAGGCGAGTAAGGATGTGGAACAATGCTACATTATGCATACTCTTATTGATAATTTGTTTTATGTCACTTGTTTGCTGCAAGAAAGGCAAGGCGAGTAAGGCTGTAAAAAGGTCTCTGTAATATAGTTTGTTTGTGCAATGCTCTTCATTTCAATTCATTTTATGTCACTTGTTTCTTTAATACTGTTTTTATTTTGTGGTGTTTTTTTGTTTCTAAAATAAAGAAAATCTCAAAGACATAAAGCTATGCAGTTTCTGTGTGAGTGTATGAACACAATGATCGGTTGTGGAATTGGCTGCGATGCAAGGGGCCCCAGCTAAAATCTTGCCTAGGGCACCAAAATGGTCAGGGCCTGCCCTGTAACCAACTAAACTAAACCATTCTTTATGCATTCTGGGAGTTTGGGGATCCTAACCAACTAAGCTAAACCATTCTCTATGCATTCTGGGAGTTTGGGGATCCTAACCAACTAAACTAAACCATTCTCTATGCATTCTGGGAGTTTTGTCAATCACATAAAGACAGCATCTGAAACAACATGCAACGAACATCCTGTCAAGTGTTTTTTTTTAAATCCAGTTAGATCAGTGCATGGTCTTATCAGCTGCTTACAGGAAATCTGCTGCTGTCCCCAAAACGTGTCGTGGTCATATCAGGCTCAGAGAACCTGTCATGAAATAGAAAACACTGAATGTATCTGTTTTGTAGGAGTTTATCGTTTCCTTTCTGTATACAGGCAATGTAGGGAAACACCAGATGTTGATGACTAAACCATGTTTATTCTATCAGGTTTATGAGCATTCAGATATCCCACCCACGCAACCACTCCTGAATGAATAAATGGGTTTCTATGGTGACCTAAACTCTCAACTGGAGCACAAGCTGTGTTTACTTTATTACATCTGTGGCCCAAATGGCACCCTATTCAAATGGTACTTTTGACCAAAGCCCTATGAGCCCTCCCCTCCACAACATTTACACAAGGACTCTCATCTATCTATTGATGGATCCGAATGCAGCTGAAACATTTTGAAGGAGTTTTTTTTTCAGATAACCTGTTTGTTTACCACAATGAATAGAGTAGTGTAATGTACTTCCTTCTGTCCCCTAGCAAACAGCACAGAGCATACAAACCATTACTGCAACATGAAGGGAACCTGTCAGCCCTCCAGCAGCTGTTACACCTATGTGTTCCAAATCGCACCCTATTCCTTATATAGTGCACTACTTTCGACCAGAGCACTATGGGTCCTGGTCAAAAGTAGCTTTTATTTCATCTCTGGATTATGTTGTAAGGTCATGAAGGACAGTGGTGTAAAGTACTTAAGTAAAAATACTTAAAGTACTACTTCAGTAGTTTTTTGGGGTATCTGTACTTTACTATTTATATTTTTGACAACTTTTAATTTTAAATAATGTACTTTTTACTCCATACATTTTCCCTGGCACCCAAAAGTACTCGTTACAATTTGAATGCTTAGCAGGACAGGAAAATGGTCCAATTCACACACTTATCAAGAGAACGTGGCACCCTATTCCCTATATAGTGTGGTACTTTTGAGCACTAAACATACATTCTTAGTTTGTAAATGATGTCTGAGTGTTGGAGTGTTGGAGTGTTGGAGTGTTCCCCTGGCTGTCAAAAATTACAATTAAAAGGAAATTGATGTATAGCATTTACTTTTACTTTTTACTTTTACTCAAGTATGACAATATAGTACTTTTTCCACCACTGTACTTAAGTACATTTAAAACCAGATACATTTGTACTTTTACTCAGATAGTATTTTACTGGGTTCCTTTCACTTTTACTTGAGTCATTTTCTATTAAGGTATCTTTACTTTTACTCAAGTATGATAATTGAGTACTTTTTCCACCACTGATGAAGGACTGTAAGTGCTCTATCTCCACCCTATGTTGATGGGTTAAATCAGGGTTATTTGTAGATGGGTTAAATCAGGGTTATTTGTACATGTTGATGGGTTAAGTCAGGGTTATTTGTAGATGGGTTAAATCAGGGTTATTTGTACATGTAGATGGGTTAAGTCAGGGTTATTTGTAGATGGGTTAAATCAGGGTTATTTGTACATGTAGATGGGTTAAGTCAGGGTTATTTTAATTTAAGAAATCTGTTCCCAAGTATTAGAGAGAAACACGTGATCATTTACAAATTAGGCCGTCATTGTAAATAATAATTTGTTCTTAACTGACTTGCCTAGTTACATAAAAATGTAAGCAAGGTTTCAAATTATTATTATGCTATGGTCCTGTATACACATGGCTACCCACCACCCAGTAGTATGAATGCTATGGTCCTGTATACACATGGCTACCCACCACCCAGTAGTATGAATGCTATGGTCCTGTATACACATGGCTACCCACCACCCAGTAGTATGAATGCTATCCATGGTCCTGTATACATATGGCTACCCACCACCCAGTAGTATGAATGCTATGGTCCTGTATACACATGGCTACCCACCACCCAGTAGTATGAATGCTATGGTCCTGTATACATATGGCTACCCACCACCCAGTAGTATGAATGCTATCCATGGTCCTGTATACATATGCAGTGTTGTACTCACTCATGTTTAATGTATCTATAACAAGTACACAACACCAAGTCACACTATTATGGATTTAATCATCATTGTTAAACATCATCATACAATATTAAAAACACAACTCACCTAATATACAATGCAGTACAACACTTACATGCAAATTTCCCAACAGCCAGGTATGGCCAGGCCAACAAAACACAACAACAGCAAGCTATGGCCAGGCCAACAAAACACAACAGCTGTATTATTCTGTATTAATTTACCAGTACTTTACCTGTATTATTCTGTATTAATTTACCAGTAGGCTGCCTGTATTATTCTGTATTCATTTACCAGTAGGCTACCTGTATTATTCTGTATTCATTTACCAGTAGTCTATCTGTATTAATGTACCAGTAGGGTACCTGTATTATTCTCTATTCATTTACCAGTAGCCTACCTGTATTAATTTACCAGTAGTCAACCTGTATTATTATGTATTAATCTACCAGTATGTTACCTGTATTATTCTGTATTAATTTACCAGTAGCCTATTTGTATTAATTTACATGTAGGCTACCTGTATTATTCTGTATTAATTTACCTGTATGCTACCTGTATTATTCTGTATTAATTTACCAGTAGTCTACCTGTATTAATGTACCAGTAGGGTACTTGTATTATTCTGTATTAATTTACCAGTAGATTACCTGTATTGTCCTGTATTAATTTGAATCTATCACAAGAAAATTCAATAGATATCATTCAGAACAGTGCTTGTCCCACAACATGCAAAAACACTGGCAGCTGTTGTCTTTATCATCTTTCTTTTTGAAGATTGGACAGAAAGTTATGGCTGTTCTGGATGCATCAGAGTGAGGGGAAGGATCAGTAGTAGAGGTCTTTTCTTCTCTGTATGGGGAAGACCAGGTCTTATTGGGCTTCATTCCGGGGAAGACCAGGTCTTATTGGGCTTCATTCTGGGGAAGACCAGGTCTTATTGGGCTTCATTCCGGGGAAGACCAGGTCTTATTGGGCTTCATTCCCAGGAAGACCAGGCCTTATTGGGCTTCATTCCCAGGAAGACCAGGTCTTATTGGGCTTCATTCCCAGGAGGACTAGGTCTTCTTGGGCTTCATTCCCAAGCACAGAGCTAGCTCATTCCTCTGGATCTTTCCATCTTTGTTGACGTCACAGTGTCCCAGCAGCACAGCCCTCAGTTTGTCCAGCTCTGGACCAGTGATGCTGGGCTGGATGGAAGACAACAGTTAAAAGACTTTAGAAGTGCAACTATGTTTGTATACATGTATGTTATGTTGCACAAAAATTGCCTTTCTGGGAAAATAAAGATCTATTGAATTTGTGGGCTAAAGGTGAAGGTCAAGGAGCATTTTGTCTGTTGTTGATGGATACAGAGAACACTGGACACAATAGATGTCCTTAGGGCCAGCCAGGACAGAGAACACTGGACACAATAGATGTCCTTAGGGCCAGCCAGGACAGAGAACACTGGACACAATAGATGTCCTTAGGGCCAGCCAGGACAGAGAACACTGGACACAATAGATGTCCTTAGGGCCAGCCAGGACAGAGATGGATCAGATAGAAGTATGTTCATAACAAGGACACATACAATAGGTATCATACAGGAGAATGTTGAAGACTGACGACTCATAAAGATACACAATAGAATAATACAATCAATACTTTATTTTCCATTGGATCGAAATAACATGTGTTCTACCTTTCACAAAACCATGTTGTCCCATGTTATTACAAACACATGACCTTTACAATGACATATAGTCGATTATAATAGGAACATGTTTGTGGCACAATCATAAAGATAATGTCTGATATTCTTCCTCACAACTTACCCTGACCAGTTCCATCATGTCTTTTACAAAGCCATCCACCTCTGGTCCTTCCAAAGCTCCGGTGTTACTCTGACCAATGGAGAACATAGAACATAGAACATAGAACTCATTAAAAGCTCTGGTGTTACTCTGACCAATGGTGAAGAGAGAACACAGAACATAGAACATAGAACTCATTAAAAGCTCTGGTGTTACTCTGACCAATGGAGAAGAGAGAACACAGAACATAGAACATAGAACTCATTAAAAGCTCTGGTGTTACTCTGACCAATGGTGAAGAGAGAACACAGAACATAGAACATAGAACTCATTAAAAGCTCTGGTGTTACTCTGACCAATGGAGAAGAGAGAACACAGAACATAGAACTCATTAAAAGCTCCGGTGTTACTCTGACCAATGGAGAAGAGAGAACACAGAACATAGAACTCATTAAAAGCTCTGGTGTTACTCTGACCAATGGAGAAGCGATATCATAGAACATAGAACATAGAATCTCTCTTCTCTGAATGCAGACCAAACATCCTTGTTTTGCAACTCATATTTAATTTACAGACCAGAGGAAGCAGTTGCCCTGCAAATCAAATCCAACATCCAAGCCTCAAGATACTCTGTCTGTACTCACAACATCATAGTGGTTGAAGATTTTGTCAAAGTCTCTCTTTCTGTCTTCTTGACTGGAGGCCTGTAAACAGTCAATTATGGTTAGTTTCATCTTACTATTCCTAAGAAGATTTCTCAGAGTATTGTAATGAGCATTAGGGGAACACATCAACTGAACTCACATCCATTTGGAACTGTAGCATGAAGTTCTCTTGTAGAGCCAGGATCCTAAAGGAAGACATTAAACAGTTTGATCACGCAAAACAGCAGTCAGAAAAGGTATTGGTGCTCCAGTATTCAGTATTGTAATACACTTAATCAGAAGTACCTGGCCAAATCGTTCAGATCCAAGCGACCATCCTTATTTTTGTCAAAAATGTTCATCTGTAAGAAAAATGGAATTGATGCATAATAAAACGTGCAATTTTGGTTCCAGAAAGACCTAATGTCTAACCCTGACCTTAAAGACCTAATATCTAACCCTGACCTTAAAGACCTAATGTCTAACCCTGACCTTAAAGACCTAATGTCTAACCCAGACCTTAAAGACCTAATGTCTAACCCAGACCTTAAAGACCTAATGTCTAACCCTGACCTTAAAGACCTAATGTCTAACCCTGACCTTAAAGACCTAATATCTAACCCTGACCTTAAAGGCAAATTTTTGTTTTCATACATTTTTACAATATATCAAATTTTGACTTTGTAACTGGCCTATCTAAGGGTAAATTTTGACTTTGTAGCTGGCCTATCTAAGGGTAAATTTTGACTTTGTAGCTGGCCTATCTGAGGGTAAATATTGACTTTGTAGCTGGCCTATCTGAGGGTAAATCTCTCAGCTCTGCCTCCAAAATTTGAGAATCATGACTATAAACATCAACCTGCCATTTTGACAGCCGCTCTCTTTGAAAATGAACATCATAGACAGGTTAGAAGTACTCTCTCTCTGACTGTCTCCCGCCAGACACTGGTAATCCAATAACTCAGTCTGTTAGATGAGATGATTAATACAGAGGCACAGAGTGATCTGCTGTTGGCTGCCACAACATAGCCCTGTCCCAAATGGCAACCTATTCCCTATATAGTGTATTAATGTCGACCAGGGCTCATAGGGAATAGGATGCCATTTGGGACGCATCCCCTGTCTGATGAACTGGAGAGAGAGACCACACCTGGCTGCAGGAAGAAGCCATTTTCTCCTAAATGGGAATCTGTCAGGGAAGTCCATTTCAAGTTAGAGCAAAAGTTACAAAGTTTTCAGAGAATGGAACAAGCCTCAGGGTTACAGATAGATTGGAAAAAACAGTGGGTGATAGATGACAGTATATTGTGATTGCCCTTTGGCAGGAGTCTGGGCACAAGCCACATACGTATCGAACATCCTGAAGATCCTGTACTTCTATACACAGCGGGAAAAGTTGGTTGAAATTACGTTTGGTTGAAATCTGGTTGTAATAACGTCACTGCAACCAGATTTGCCTGTTGAATCTATACCGCGTTCAGTGATCTGAAAGGCACTCTGAAAGAGCCAAGAAGAACGTTCAGTGATCTGAAAGGCACTCTGAAAGAGCCAAGAAGAACGTTCAGTTGGCCTGCATTAATGATTCAAGAGACTGATGACTGCATTAGGTTGATTAGACGTAGTGCTTGAGTTATCTGATTTACACACACTGGAGAGAGATACTGTAAATCACTGGGTAAGAGACCATAAAGATTGTGTGTCATGGCCAAAACGGAAAGGAGCATCCCAAGACTGGCAACATAAACCAAGAGGATATCTTTAGTACAGGCCCTATGTTCCTCCAGGAACCAAGAGGATATCTTTAGTACAGGCCCTATGTTCCTCCAGGAACCAAGAGGATATCTTTAGTACAGGCCCTATGTTCCTCCAGGAACCAAGAGGATATCTTTAGTACAGGCCCTACGTTCCTCCAGGATCCAAGAGGATAACTTTAGTACAGGCCCTATGTTCCTCCAGGAACCAAGAGGATATCTTTAGTACAGGCCCTACGTTCCTCCAGGAACCAAGAGAATATAATTAGTACAGGCCCTGTTCCTCCAAAAGGATAACTTTAGTTTATTAATTATGAAAAATATGAATAACATTCCACCAATGAGGCCACTAGGGGGCGATTTGGTAATTTGACTGCAGGAAAGACTGTTTTACCATTGCGTATGTGTACTCGTCTAGTTTGCTGGAGGACACAGGCTTCCCGTGCTGCTGGAACAAGTCCTTCAGGAAACCCTGTTTACAAGAAGAGAGAGGAAATAAAAATAGTTTATTGGTTTATTTCCTGATTCACTGAGATCAGATCTAACATGGTGTATTTCCTGATTCACTGAGATCAGATCTAACATGGTTTATTGGTTTATGTCCTGATTCACTGAGATCAGATCTAACATGATTTATTGGTTTATGTCCTGACTCACTGAGATCAGATCTAACATGGTTTATTTCCTGATTCATTGAGATCAGATCTAACATGGTTTATTGATTTATGTCCTGACTCACTGAGATCAGATCTAACATGGTTTATTTCCTGATTCATTGAGATCAGATCTAACATGGTTTATTTCCTGATTCACTGAGATCAGATCTAACATGATTTATTTCCTGATTCACTGAGATCAGATCTAACATGGTTTATTTCCCGATTCACTGAGATCAGATCTAACATGGTTTATTTCCTGATTCACTGAGATCAGATCTAACATGGTTTATTAGTTTATTGTCTGATTCACTGAGATCAGATCTAACATGGTTTATGTCCTGATTCACTGAGATCAGATCTAACATGGTTAATTGATTTATTTCCTGATTCACTGAGATCAGATCAAACATGGTTTATTTCCTGGTTCACTGAGATCAGATCTAACATGGTTTATTTCCTGATTCACTGAGATCAGATCAAACATGGTTTATTCGTTTATTTTCTGATTCACTGAGATCAGATGTAACATGGTTTATTGATGTATGTCCTGATTCACTGAGATCAGATGTAACATGGTTTATTGATTTTTGTCCTGATTCACTGAGATCAGATCTAACATGGTTTATTGGTTTGTTTCCTGATTCACTGATATCAGATCTAACATGGTTTATTTCCTGATTCACTGAGATCAGATCTAACATGGTTTATTTCCTGATTCACTGAGATCAGATCTAACATGGTTTATTTCCTGATTCACTGAGATCAGATCTAACATGGTTTATTTCCTGATTCACTGAGATCAGATCTAACATGGTTTGATAAATATAAAGAAACAGAGAATTGTTTAAAGAGAAATGCAGAAGGACCCCACTGCTCAGCTGCAACCCCCAAGGCCACTACTGAAGATGTCCCTTTGTAAGGAGGTTTCCTTCTGTTTATTTATTACAACTATACACCTCCACCTCACAAAGTACACTCTTAGAAAAAAGGGTTCCAAAGAGTTATTTGGCTGTCCCCATAGGAGAACCCTTTTTGGTTCCATGTAGAACCTATTTTGGTTCCAGGTAGAACCCTTTGTGGTTCCAGGTAGCACCCTTTTTGGTTCCAGGTAGAACCTTTTTTGGTTCTACATGGAACCTAAAAGGGTTCTACCTGCAACCAAAAAGGCTTCTTCAGATGGTTCTCCTATGGAGACAGCCAAAGAACCCTTTAAGGTTCTAGATAGCACCCCTTATGTGTCTTGTTTGGTCAACAGTGATTCTGTGTGTAGTTAAACAACATTACCTTCTGTGTGTTGGAGTGGAGTTAAACAACATTACCTTCTGTGTGTTGGAGTGGAGTTAAACAACATTACCTTCTGTGTGTTGGAGTGGCAGTTAAACAACATTACCTTCTGTGTGTTGGAGTGGAGTTAAACAACATTACCTTCTGTGTGTTGGAGTGGAGTTAAACAACATTACCTTCTGTCTGTTGGAGTGGAGTTAAACAACATTACCTTCTGTGTGTTGGAGTGGAGTTAAACAACATTACCTTCTGTGTGTAGGAGTGGGAGTGTTAAACAACATTACCTTCAGCTCCACAGCTGATATGTATCCACTGCTGTCAGCATCATACTTTCTCCAGATCTACAGAGTAAAGAAGGATAATAAGTTAGTACTGCTGTAAATACAAATACCAGGTACCACCAATGACTTTAGTGGGAATTAGCTTATCCAGGTGATGCTGAGTTCGTTGTCTTCTTCAGAGCTACTGTGATAGTACTGAGTTCACATAGAACAAGGAACTGCGAACATCCGTAAATTACAAATTACATCTCACATTTCTGGTTCTACAGATCTGGCAGGTACACAGATCACCACAGGCCATTCCAACAGATCACTACAGGCCATTCCAACAGATCATTCCTGAACATCCAACTGCAGGTTTTCTTCCTGTATCACATACACTCACTAAAGGCAGAATCCTAATTGACATCAATATAGCTTCATAAAGTCTATACTGTTGTCCAGAGGGGCTTCTCTTACCTTCATAAAGTCTATACTGTTGTCCAGAGGGGCTTCTCTTACCTTCATAAAGTCTATACTGTTGTCCAGAGGGGCTTCTCTTACCTTCATAAAGTCTATACTGTTGTCCAGAGGGGCTTCTCTTACCTTCATAAAGTCTATACTGTTGTCCAGAGGGGCTTCTCTTACCTTCATAAAGTCTACACTGTTGTCCAGAGGGGCTTCTCTTACCTTCATAAAGTCTATACTGTTGTCCAGAGGGGCTTCTCTTACCTTCATAAAGTCTACACTGTTGTCCAGAGGGGCTTCTCTTGCCTTCATAAAGTCTACAATGTTGTCCAGAGGGGGTTCTCTTACCTTCATAAAGTCTACAATGTTGTCCAGAGGGGCTTCTCTTACCTTCATAAAGTCTACAATGTTGTCCAGAGGGGCTTCTCTTACCTTCATAAAGTCTACACTGTTGTCCAGAGGGGCTTCTCTTGCCTTCATAAAGTCTACACTGTTGTCCAGAGGGGCTTCTCTTGCCTTCATAAAGTCTACAATGTTGTCCAGAGGGGCTTCTCTCACCTTCATAAAGTCTACACTGTTGTCCAGAGGGGCTTCTCTTGCCTTCATAAAGTCTACAATGTTGTCCAGAGGGGCTTCTCTCACCTTCATAAAGTCTACACTGTTGTCCAGAGGGGCTTCTTACCTTCATAAAGTCTACACTGTTGTCCAGAGGGGCTTCCCTGCGGAACACCAGGAGGAAGTTCTCATCCTCCGGCAGGATCATCATGGCCAACTGCAACACAATCAAATCAACTTTAAGCAAATGCTCTTTTCGACAGTCACTTACAATACATGTATTCAACTAAAGTGCATTCAACCGTATATCATGATAATTGCACCACAGTTATCAGCAAGATATCAGTGGAAGATGAGAGAAACCATCCTTCAGACAGCAGCAGCTGTACAGTGAGTCTCTCCCAGCCCAGCTGACCTCCCATGCAACCAGCCCAGAGTCAACGTCTCCAACTGTTGCTTCGCTCCTCTATAACTGAATCACTGAAGCTGCACCTTTTTCCCAGAGAGACTGTGAAGTATGATGCCAGTGACGTGACAGCAATATATCAGACCCACTAACTGTGGCCCTGGCAGGCATCCAGATCTAACTATGCTGAGTTCCCCCAACAGGATCTTGTGCTGCCCCCTCTTAATTATATTTGCAGTGCATTAGAGGATTACATTGGGCGAGAGAGAGAGGGAGAGAGGTAGAGAGGGAGAGAGGGAGAGAGGTAGAGAGGTAGAGAGGGAGAGAGGGAGAGAGGGAGAGAGGTAGAGAGGGAGAGAGGGAGAGAGGTAGAGAGGGAGAGAGGGAGAGAGGGAGAGAGGTAGAGAGGGAGAGAGACAGAAAGAGAGAGAGGAACGTCCATAAGGAAACAGCCCTGCCCAGCTGTAGGTTACTACAGCAGCACTATGCACCAAAAATACTGTCCAACAATAACTATTTTTAGAAAAAACTATAAAATGTGGCACCAGTCATTGATTGCTGCTTATTCATGCGTCAGATTAATCGGGTCATGCAATTAGCTGACATATATACTGAATGGTGCTTAGGACTATTAAAACAAGTCTTTTTGTTTGAGTGCCCATCAGTCCATCTCTACAAACTGTCCATCGCATTAGTGAAATGGTTTAATTGCCTGTCCCTAGCTAGCGCTGCACTCTCCACAACCACACAAAGAGACTGTGTGGCTTGTCTGACAACTTCCGATGGCTGAGAGAGCGTTTACTGGGAGTGACCATTCCCATATTCTGTAAAACATCAATATATTTGTGTGGTTTCTGTGTGATCATTTCAACCACTTATAAAAGCTGGAAGCCTTTGAGATTTGTCGTCAGATCAATTGGTCTTCTTTTGAAAGTGTATGAAAACACTTTTTCTCTTGCAAACTTTCTGATTGAACATTGGTACCTCTCTCACTCTCTCACCCCCCCTCTCCTATGAAGTACAGCTTGAGGTTCCTGTGATATTTTTTAGCTTGTGTCACTCATGGCTCTCAGAGATGTCCATGTTCTGTTGGCTGTACCTAAGATTGTTATAGTTATATGTTTCCCCTATCCATCTGTTGACGTTACCTCCTGGATCTGCAGGCGTCCGTCTGCGGTGACATCATAGGCTGACATGAACCTCTGCTTCAGCCTCTGGACCCTCTCCTCTGTTACTTTATCCTGCATGGAGAGAGAGACAGGAATAACAGTTACCACAGTTACTATGACTCACCCCCCTCTCTCCTCTGACCAGATGTGCTTACTGGTACCCACATGTCTCGCTTCTCTGGTGCAAATGTAATATACCCGATGATCAATGATGCTTCCCTGCTGATTTCCGAAACAAAAGAAATTCAACCAAAGATGTTCAATACAATCTACAATGTTGCCTATTCATATCCTATGTAGTGGCAGGCCCAGCCCCTGAAGTGACTCTACACTGTATGTAATGATTTCCTGTGTGTTGTCTTAGGAATGCTACATTACCTCACCATCCCCCATTCGGTCACATCTCTGTGAAGCAGAGGTTCTGTTGTTTTTACATCCTGTAGGTCTGTTGTTCTAATTGGAGGTTCACTTTACGTAAATCAAATCAAAGTTTATTTGTCACGTGCGCCGAATACAACAGTTGTAGACTTTATAGTGAAATGCTTACTTACAAGCCCTAATCAACAGTGCAGTTTAAATACAAATAAGTATTATGTAAACAATAGATAAGTAAAGAAATAAAAAACTGTAAAATGACAGTAAAAAATATACTGTATATATATACACGGGTGGTATATACAGGTGGTATATACAGGTGGTATACACAGGTGGTATACACAGGTGGTATACACAGGTGGTATACACAGGTGGTATACACAGGTGGTATATACAGGTGGTATACACAGGTGGTATACACAGGTGGTATATACAGGTGGTATATACAGGTGGTATACACAGGTGGTTTACACAGGTGGTATATACAGGTGGTATATACAGGTGGTATATACAGGTGGTATATACAGGTGGTATATACAGGTGGTACCGGTACAGAGTCAATGTGCAGGGGAACCGGTTAGTCAAGGTAATTTAGGTAATATGTACATGCAGGTAGAGTTAAAGTGACTATGCATAGATAATAAACAGAGAGTAGCAGCAGCGTAAAAGAGGGGGTGGGACGACACACACAGCTGTTGAGGAGCCTTTTGGACCTAGACATACGGTAGCAGAGAGAACAGGGTGGTTGGAGTCTTATCCTATTGGTCAACAACTCAGGTGTTATAAAGGGTCTTTACATAATATCCTATTGGTCAACAACTAAGGTGTTATAAAGGGTCTTTACATAATATCCTATTGGTCAACAACTCAGGTGTTATAAAGGGGTCTTTACATAGTATCCTATTGGTCAACAACTCAGGTGTTATAAAGGGTCTTTACATAATATCCTATTGGTCAACAACTAAGGTGTTATAAAGGGTCTTTACATAATATCCTATTGGTCAACAACTCAGGTGTTATAAAGGGGTCTTTACATAGTATCCTATTGGTCAACAACTCAGGTGTTATAAAGGGTCTTTACATAATATCCTATTGGTCAACAACTAAGGTGTTATAAAGGGTCTTTACATAATATCCTATTGGTCAACAACTCAGGTGTTATAAAGGGTCTTTACATAGTATTCTATTGATCAACAATTCAGGTGTTATAAAGGGGTCTTTACATAGTATCCTATTGGTCAACAACTAAGGTGTTATAAAGGGTCTTTACATAGTATCCTATTGGTCAACAACTCAGGTGTTATAAAGGGGTCTTTACATAGTATCCTATTGGTCAACAACTCAGGTGTTATAAAGGGTCTTTACATAGTATCCTATTGGTCAACAACTCAGGTGTTATAAAGGGGTCTTAGATTCATTCTGTCGTTCTCTTTTTGTTCCTGACCTGCTGCAGTGAAATACACTCTCCTTCCCATGGCCTCTTGGGGATGGTCTTTCAGGCTATGACTTCTCTCTCTCTCCTTCCCATGGCCTCTCTCCCTCTATGGTCATGCCTATAATAATGTCTTGTAATGCTAGTATTGCCTTGTAACTTAAGCTTATGTAAATCGTTTGTTTTACAATGTAATTAAATCTACATTCCTTTAGTATTCCATTCTCATACCTTTCTTGTTAGTATATTAATGTAACTCAACCATAGTCTCTTGCATATTACTAAATCATCTTTATGCAGGGCTCTCCAGAGGGTGGTGCGATCTGCCCAACACATCACCGGGGGCAACACTACCTGCCCTCCAGGACTCCTACAGCACCCGATGTCACAGGAAGGCCAAAAAGATCAACCACCCGAGCCACTGCCTGTTCACCCCGCTAACATCCAGAAGGCGAGGTCAGTACAGGTACATCAACGCTGGGACTGAGAGACAGCTTCTATCTCAAGGCCATCAGACTGTTAGTAGAGAGAATTATTTATTTAAGCTTTTATTTCATTCATCACATTCCCAGTGGGTCAGAAGTTTACATACACTCAATTAGTATTTGGTAGCATTGCCTTTAAACTGTTTAACTTGGGTCAAACGTTTCGGGTAGCCTTCCACAAGCCTCTCACAATAAGTTGGGTGAATTTTGGCCCATTCCTCCTGACAGAACTGGTGTAACTGAGTCAGGTTTGTAGGCCTCCTTGCTCACACACGCCTTTTCACTTCTGCCCACAAATTTTCTGTAGGATTGAGGTCAGGGCTTTGTGATGGCCACTCCAATACCTTGACTTTGTTGTCCTTAAGCCATTTTGCCACAACTTTGGAAGTATGCTTGGGGTCATTGTCCATTTGGAAGACCCATTTGCGACCAAGCTTTAACTTCCTGACTGATGTCTTGAGATGTTGCTTCAATATATCCACATAATTTTCCTTCCTCATGATGCCATCTATTTTGTGAAGTGCACCACTCCCTCCTGCAGCAAAGCACCCCCACAACATGATGCTGCCACCCCCGTGCTTCACGGTTGGGATGGTGTTCTTCGGCTTGCAAGCCTCCCCCTTTTTCCTCCAAACATAACGATGGTCATTATGGCCAAACAGTTCTATCTTTGTCCCCATGTGCAGTTGCAAACCGTAGTCTGCCGGTTTTGGAGCAGTGGCTTCTTCCTTGCTGAGCGGCCTTTCAGGTTATGTTGATATAGGACTCGTTTTACTGTGGATATAGATACTTTTCTACCCGTTTCCTCCAGCATATTCACAAGGTCCTTTGCTGTTGTTCTGGGATTGATTTGCACTTTTCGCACCAAAGTACATTCATCTCTAGGAGACAGAACGCGTCTCCTTCCTGAGCGGTATGACGGCTGTGTGGTCCCATGGTGTTTATACTTGCGTACTATTGTTTGTACAGATGAACCTGGTACCTTCAGGCGTTTGGAAATTGCGCCCAAGGATAAACCAGAATTGTGGAGGTCTACAATATTTATTTTTCTGAGATCTTGGCTGATTTCTTTTAATCTGTCTGTAAACAATTGTTGGAGGAATTACTTGTGTCATGCACAAAGTAGATGTCTTAACAGACTCGCCAAAACTATAGTTTGTTAACATGAAATCTGTGGAGTGGTTGAAAAATGAGTTTTAATGACTTCAACCTAAGTGTATGTAAACTTCCGACTTCAACTGTGCATAGACATGGAATCACTGGTCCAGCGTTGTCCGGCTTAGGGGAGGGTTTGGCCGGGGTAGGCCGTCATTGTAAATAAGAATTTGTTCTTAACTGACTTGCCTAGTTAAATAAAAGGTTAAATAAAATAAAAATACTAATTTCATATGTCTATAATCTATTGGACAGTATTTAATCAACGCCACTCTGATAGAAAGAAATAGAAAGAATTCCAGTGCTGATCTTTCTGACTCCTCCCCTATTGTGTCAGAGAAAGGCAGGAAATATACAGTATGTCACTTCTGCATGGAAATACTCATTTACATTTTTGGTCAAGTGATCATAATCTTTGGACAACAAAAAACGACTCCAGACTTTCCCTTTCAGACTGTAATATGAATACACGCCATTTATTTGATAGACATTTCACTGAGCACAGATGTATTGGTCTTATTCTACCAAGTGGTGGTCAGTTTAACGTATTTTAACAATATCACTACAATATTTAGTTTTATACACAAATCCATGTGTTACCACAGGAGCCATTAAAAACACCACCACCACAGAACCCATTCTCAGCGCTGAACATGGCTTCTCTCTAACTACCCACTCTGAAGATAGCAAGAACACCAACCTGTGTCCCAAATGGCACCCTTTATAGTGCACTATAGGATGTGGTCAAAAGTAGTGCACTATATTGGGAACAGGGTGCCATTTGGGACGCCCACCGTAATTGTGTTGGCTGATGCCTGTAGAATCCTAATGTCATCCTTGAGCCCATCTGGACAGCAGCTCAACCCACTCAGGGAAAAGACAACCATGTACTAAAAGGTTGAATAGAGACTTTGTTTGGACAGAGCTATAAAAAAAGATATGCTGTCCTTTGCTGCACAATACATGGGAAAGGTACTGTCTGTTTTCCTGTATAAACCCATAGTTTTATACCGCTCAGTCAGCTTAACCCTAATTTGCTCCAGGGTCTGACCCTGTAGGTAGGCTATCATTGTAAATAAGAATTGGTTCTTAACTGACTTGCCTAGTTAAATCATGGTAAAATAATGGTAAAAGTAGCCTGCCATTGAATCGGTTTCTTAACTCACCTAACCTAGACACATAAGTAAATTGATCGACTGCAAATACTTAACACAAAAATAAGATGTGGTGGCAATCTCCCATAGTGGCAACAGTGACACACCACTTACAATATACCAGCGGCAGAGCCTTTAAAACATTGTAGCCTATCTGCAATAAAGGAACTTCCGATGACACTTTAGAGGACCAGTGCACCATATTTAGAAGAGGATATGTATTATAATAATGTATCTGTTATTGCATCATTTATATTTATAAGGGGGGACACTCGTTTCTGGCAGTACTGGCAAATAGACAAAATGCACCTGCTGCGGTTCAAATGTGTTGCGAATTATTAGGCTGCTAATAAAATAGATTTTAAAAATAAGATAAAAGAAAGGGGAAAAGATGTGTACTTACCTCCGGACCTAATTTCGTCATCACGTGACGGAAAAAGTGATCCAACTCCTTCCCCTCAATGTAACCATTATCTGTAGAAACATGAACAACATTTAAAATACTCTCTCATACGTTTTAGAATACATTTTAAACTTTCTTTACACAAAGAACATATTTTGCATAAAAAAATACAATAAAATAACTCGCATGGTTTGGTTATAATATTGATAATTCTCACCGTCTGCATCAAAGTGTTGCCAAATCTCCAGAAAACCAACAGCATCCAAGTGATCAAAAGCGCAGTCCATTGTAATAAACAGGAGTGGAAATTATAACTCTTAATACCGTTTATGATAGTTCAGATGGTAGCCTACTGTTGCTGTATCCTTGTCAAGAGCCTCCTCTGCACTAGTTCAGTACAACATATGGGTGCTTTTCTTGACGTGGCCCGATCAATTCTCCAAACCCCACCTCCTTAAATGGAATAACCTGACTTCACCATGACGCTGTGTAGAATGAATAGATTACAGTATGGACAAAAGCATTTTGACTGCACAGGCATTAGATGGTTAGGTCAATTTTTTAAATATTGTTCTAATTCTAGACATTCAGTTACAGTTTAAGTCGGAAGTTTACATACACTTAGGTTTAAGTCATTAAAACTCATTTTTCAATCACTCCACAGATTTCATGTTAATAAACTATAGTATTGGAAAGTCTGTAAGGACACTACTTAGTGCATGACTGTCACGGTTGCAGTTAGTCAGGACCCGAGGCGCAGAGCTGTGGTGCGAATACATTCCCTTTATTTAGGGAATGTATTATTTAGGGAATTTCCCTTTGGTGCGAAAAGTGCAAATCAATCCCAGAACAACAGCAAAGGACCTTGTGAAGATGATGGAGGAAACGGGTACAAAAGTATATATATCCTCAGTAAAATTAGTCCTATATCGACATAACCTGAAAGGCCGCTCAGCAAGGAAGAAGCCAACACTTCAAAACCGCCATAAAAAAGCCAGACTACGGTTTGCAACTGCACATGAGGACAAAGATCGTACTTTTTTGAGAAATGTCCTCTGGTCTGATGAAACAAATATAGAACTGTTTGGCCATAATGACCATTGTTATGTTTGGAGGAAAAAGGGGGAGGCTTGCAAGCCGAAGAACACCATCCCAACCGTGAAGCACGGGGGTGGCAGCATCATGTTGTGGGGGTGCTTTGCTGCAGGAGGGCCTGGTGCACTTCACAAAATAGATGGCATTATGAGGAAGGAAAATTATGTAGATATATTAAAGCAACAACTCAAGACATCAGTCAGGAAGTTAAAGCTTGGTCGCAAATGGGTCTTCCAAATGGACAATGACCTCAAACATACTTCCAAAGTTGTGGCAAAATGGCTTAAGGACAACAAAGTCAAGGTATTGGAGTGGCCATCACAAAGCCCTGACCTCAATCCTATAGAACATTTGTGGGCTGAACTGAAAAGGCGTGTGCGAGCAAGGAGGCCTAAAAAACTGACTCAGTTATTGTGGGAAGCTTGTGGAAGGCTACCTGAAACGTTTGACCCAAATTGAACAATTTAAAGGCAATGCTACCAAATGTCAATGGGGAACTAACATGGCTGCCATAGAATGTTGAAATGTCATGTAAATGCATCGTGATACAGAAACCACATGAACCAATGAAAAAAGCACTTCAACTGGTAATTACTCGTGGGAAACTCGTGTGTAAAGGACGTCACGCTGCTTGCTTAGCGTGTACAACTTCATCCCCATTTGGCACATACATGTATGTGACTGTCCTCCCCAAGGGTGTCTACCGCTCACGTAGGGTTGCCAACTGTCCCGTCTTAGCCGGGATGTCCCTTATATTGGGCTAAATTGGTTTGTCCCATACGGGACCTCCCTTGTCCAGTATATTCGTCTGGTTCGTAATGCAGAAACCACATTGGCCCAACTGTCTAAATACACGGCTATGTTGACTGTAGCAATAAAGGCGATGTAAAGTCACAAAAATGTTTTCCTCCTCAAACTGGTCTGTCAAAATAAAAAGTTATGCAATACCATAGCAGAGAATTTACTACTTCATCTATTTTCTCACTTTCAGACTTTTATAGCGGCTGGTTGAATTCATTCTCAGCTTGCATTTTAAAAAGCAAAGTCAACACACTCTTATATTGTGAGAACTGTTTCACAGTAACATATGTCAGTGTTTTATTCTAGTTGAATTACAGGCTTGTATTCAATCAAACGCAGAATGCCCACTGGGCACTCAGGCTGAATCAATTAAATTAAATCGTGAAATAGAAATTGAATTGACGTCTATGCCCAGTGGGATGGCTCGACTTTCTCTCATCTTTATCCCGCCACCTAGTGGCTAGTTATGCTAATGACAAGACCTAACTATATTCGACACTAACCCTACATTCACAACGAAGTGGGAAGTTGGTATTTACCACATTCAACTGTGAAAAAGCACTTCAACTGGTAATTACTCGTGGGAAACTTGTGTGTAAAGGACGTCACGCTGCTTGCTTAGCGTGTACAACTTCATCCCCATTTGGCACATATGGAGATGTCAACTGGGTTGCCAACTGTCCCGTGTTAGCCGGGATGTCCCTTATATTGGGCTAAACTGGTTTGTCCCATTCGGGACCTCCCTTGTCCGGTATATTCATCCAATCACAGTATACCGTAAACGCGCCAATTCCTGCAAAGTATTTTCTGTTGTTGTTCGGTTGGTTTGGCATATCAAGGAAATATGGATAAACTTGCAAAAAAAGAAAATACTGTGCAGCTACAACAAACAATGGGAAGCAAAAAGGACGTGGGTTAAACCCGTCTGTGGTAACTCGACAAAAGCTTTCTGTACTTTATGCCGTCGGGAATTCTCAATTGGTCATGGAGGGGAGAATGACCTAACCCAGTATGCATCCACAGGAATGCACAAGGCGGCCACGTTAGTTAAAGGTGCTCGCATTATCGGTTCATTCCTCGTGACGTCTACTGGAAAATGACAAAATCGCGGCAAGTGAAGACTCGAATGTTACAATGAATGTTTTAGGACCAAAGACAGGGCGGGATATTTTGTATGATCTGTCCCCGACCGAAGGTGAGCCCATGTATTTCTCAGTTTCTAGGGAAATATAAAAATGTTTCCAGTGTGCGTGAGATATTTCCTTGTGTCCAAGTTACTTGACTTTTATGAAGACAGTGACGAAACTGCAAATGGCATACAGCAAGCTCTGATGAACTGTCTGGAAAAGCATGAATTGGATATTAGACACACCAGTCTATGCAGCAGATAATGCCAATGTCAACTTTGGAAAACACCACTCCATTTACCAGTTATTGAGCAGAACTGCGTGCATTTTTTGCCTTTGTTGACATTGAGTGGCATGAAATTCTGCGACAAGTGTCCACACAATGGCTCTCCCGTCATCCAGCTGTCGATCATCTCCTGCAAAGCTGGCCAGCTCTTACTTCATGCTTCAGGTCCCTTGGGGACTGCAGGAGGGAGAGCCATTGTGTGGACACAATGGATTTTGAGTATGAATAAAAAACGGAAGCTGCTGAGATTTATCTGTGCTTTTTCCACAACGTGGGGTGTGTTTTTGACCAACTCGTAAAAAAGCTGGAGGAAACAACGCTCTGCATCACAGATGTTTACGAGGAATGAAGATGCTTCAGCGGAAACAGGTCAGCTTTTTTGGATCCCAGACCAAGCAGCTATTGGACAAACAATTGTCAGGACAAAGGTCCAAGCAGCAACAGGACTTTGAAGTTCCAAGACACTGTCATTACATACATTGACAAGTGGTTTGATTTCTCACCAGAAAATGTAATGCAGCACAGAGCTGATCAAAAATTTACTTAAAATATCTGTGAACTGTGACTTGTCATGTAAGTGCATTTGAATGTATGTTTGTTGTAATGTAAATGTAATGTTTGTATGCATTTGAAATGTGTTTTTTTGTTTTCTTTGCTGTAAAGGTCGAAATTGTGATTTCTTTGATCATTTATTTTGAGGTTTATTCACATAAGTTTACATAATGATACAGTTTTAGTAAAGCTATGACTAAATTGAATATACAAATGTTTTGCCATTCCAATTGAACCGCCGTGGCACCGTGCACTGGCACGACACCTTTTGTCCCTTATTTGGTAGTGAGAAAGTTGGCAACCCTACGCTCACGCCACTCAAAAGCTAGCAATTGAGCTGCGCAAACGTAAACACTTAAAGAAGCTTCATGGAAGCGTCTGTATTGCCCGTGCAACATTTACGGTGATATGGCCTCTGCAGAAGTACGGGCACATTTGGGATCAAGCATAGGAGTACATTTCACACATCTCTTGTGCAATACACTGACGCATGTCTTGTAATCAAGATCCTATATGGCCTGGCTCCCCCTCCACTTAAAACCCAGCCCCATGGCAGCAGATGCACAAGGTCTGCCATGAGAGGTGACTGCACAGTTCTCTTTAGGAAAAGCACCTTTCAAGGCTCTACATGCATATTCTGCATTGGGCTGTGCAGCATTTAGGGTGATATGGCCTCTGCAGAAGTCAGGGCATTCATACTTATTTCTTCGCTGCGTTGAGCATCCAGTTGAGTTTAATCACTACTCCTGCGTAGTAGTAGCACTCAGTGCGCAGGCGTATTAATCCAAGTAAACCAGATGTAACCTGGATATACTGATCCTTCTTTAACCCACCCAGTTGATTAGTTAAAAATGGTGAAAGTCCTCAACGGCGCTGCCCATGTTAAAACTAACTCTTCTATCTATCTGTCTCTATGGAGTGACCTAATGCTGAGTTCAAAGCACCCGAAAGCATCCAACTGCTATTTACGACTTCACTACAGGTAAATACCACCTTCCTACTTGGTTATGAACATACCATTAAATACCACCTTCCTACTTGGTTATGAACATACCATTAAATACCACCTTCCTACTTGGTTATGAACATACCATTAAATACCACCTTCCTACTTGGTTATGAACATACCATTAAATACCACCTTCCTACTTGGTTATGAACATACCATTAAATACCACCTTCCTACTTGGTTATGAACATACCATTAAATACCACCTTCCTACTTGGTTATGAACATACCATTAAATACCACCTTCCTACTTGGTTATGAACATACCATTAAATACCACCTTCCTACTTGGTTATGAACATACCATTAAATACCACCTTCCTACTTGGTTATGAACATACCATTAAATACCACCTTCCTACTTGGTTATGAACATACCATTCCTGCGTAAAATGATGTCATTTAATTTTAGCGAATCACACGACTGCGAGGCGTGGCTCCAAATGTAGGCGGGACCAGGGGTTTCCACTAGTTACTTAACGTAACAAAAAATGAGCTTTTTGGTCAAAATTTTACTTTAGGGTTAAGTATACATTTTACAATGTGGTTAAGTATAAGGTTATGGTTAGAGTTAGGCTTAAAATCCCATTTTAAGAAGATAAATTGTAGAAATAGGCAGGGTTTATGACTTTGTGGCTGTGGTAACTAGAACTTAAGGCAGAGAGAAAAAGAGTGGAAACCGCTGGTCCTGTCTCCATTTGGATCCACGCCATGGCTCATTTGGCAGTCATTATAGTGGCCCAATCCTGGTTTCATATTGGACATACACACACACATTCTGTCTATTTCCCCTGCCATGCCAATAAACCTGACATTCTATGTCTATTTCCCCTGCCATGCCAATAAACCTGACATTCTATGTCTATTTCCCCTGCCATGCCAATAAACCTGACATTCTATGTCTATTTCCCCTGCCATGCCAATAAACCTGACATTCTATGTCTATTTCCCCTGCCATGCCAATAAACCTGACATTCTATGTCTATTTCCCCTGCCATGCCAATAAACCTGACATTCTATGTCTATTTCCCCTGCCATGAATTCAACTCCATACTGCGACAGACCACTCCTTCCGCCATTATCAGCCTTGAATTCAACTCCATACTGCGACAGACCACTCCTTCCACCATTACCAGCCTTGAATTCAACTCCATACTGCGACAGACCACTCCTTCCGCCATTGTCAGCCTTGAATTCAACTCCATACTGCGACAGACCACTCCTTCCGCTCTCTAAGACTTTAGTTGGGACAAGGTTTTAGAAGAATGGAGGACAACCACTCCCACTTTCATGAGTTTCCTGGAGACTGGAGCAGAATAAGAAGCCACAACGAAGAGCACAACGGCCGTAGCTGGAGAGAGCCTTCTCAGGGTTCGCTCAGAGAGGATGAGTGCTGCAATGTATCCCAACTCTATTGTGCTGCATCACAGTAATGCAGAGGAAGGATGCCATCACGGTAATGCAGAGGAAGGATGCCATCACGGTAATGCAGAGGAAGGATGCCATCACGGTAATGCAGAGGATGGATGCCATCACGGTAATGCAGAGGAAGGATGCCATCACGGTAATGCAGAGGAAGGATGCCATCACGGTAATGCAGAGGAAGGATGCCATCACGGTAATGCAGAGGATGGATGCCATCACGGTAATGCAGAGGAAGGATGCCATCACGGTAATGCAGAGGAAGGATGCCACCGGCGGCTCGCTAGACTTGGCATCTGTGTCAGCAGGCAGAGCACATATTAGAAGCTTAAAGTAATGTAACCCGATTCATTCAACACTGATTCAACGTGTCATTAAGATCTGTACAAATCTCACTTAGTCGTGTTCAATCTGTACAATTATTTTAATTGGTATAAATATTCACATAAGGAAGAATATGTCTACAGCCAGTAGTGTGATTTAGTGAAACATGACAAAATAAAACACTGCGTAACAACATGGAGTCATTTTCTTTGATGAATTAAGTTTCCTTTTTTCTTATCAGAAATGATCAGGCAAATATATCAATGTTTCTGTTTGTTCCTTCTCATGAAAATAAAACTAATTAATTGTTTAAAGAATAACAAGACAACAATGAAATCAACTAATTGATTTCCTTAGTTTTAACACAATGTACATTCACAATAAGGACAAGAACAGGGATAAAAACATCACCAACCACTGTTTTTATTTCAATAAATTACATAATTATATAAACCTATTTTAGTAGTGTGCTTAGCACCATAGTAATAAAGGATTTGTGTACACATACGTGTGTGCATATATTACATGTGTGTGTCTTATCATACAGTATTATATTACATGTATGTAACTAACATACAGTATTATTACCTGTGTGTGTCTTAACATACAGTATTATATTACATGTATGTAACTTGACATACAGTATATAACTTTTATTTAACCTTTATTTAACTAGGCAAGTCAGTTAAGAACAAATTCTTATTTACAATGGCGGCCTACACCGGCCAAACCCGGACGACGCTGGGCCAATTGTGCGCCGCCCTATGGGACTCCCAGTCATGGCCGGTTGTGATACAACCAGGGTGTCTGTAGTGACGCCTCTAGCACAGATGCAGTGCCTTAGACCGCTGCGCCACTCCGGAGTCCAATACATATTACATGTGTATTACAGTACACATACAGTACACCTCACATGCATATCAAGACACACAACTTCAGCAGTAATCACACTGCCTGTCTGAGAGAGACTCCCTTTCTTACTTATTTAATTCTTAAGGATTATTTAACACATCGTTCCATGGTTTTATTGTTCCATAGAACCAAACACAAGACAGCCAGCTGCTCTTTATCCCCAAACAGAAATAATAAAATACAAGACAGAGAAAACCAACCAACCAAGACGGTTAACCAGAAGGGTATCCTACGAAGCAAGCTAGATCTACTCAGGGTCTTCTAAAGCGAATCAGCTTCAGCTAGCTTCATATTCCAGCTCAGGCATCATGCGTACTACGACAGTGGATATTACTCATCCGCCTGCTGCTAACTAGCAGGCTTGTAACTGCGCGTGCATGTCACACATGGCTAGTCAAACGACAAACTCTTTATTGAGGCAATGCTGAAACATCAATCCATGGGCGAGTCAGAACTCTTTATTGAAACAATGCTGAAACATCAATCCATGGGCGAGTCAGAACTCTTTATTGAAACAATGCTGAAACATCAATCCATGGGCGAGTCAGAACTCTTTATTGAAACAATGCTGAAACATCAATCCATGGGCGAGTCAGTGACACATTTTTATTTGTGCCGAAATCAAAATGGAAGAAAGGTTATTTTGGAAATGCAGCAGGCTATGGTGTGAAATAGGCTTTTAGAAGTGCCGTCTTTATTATAATTACTTATCATTATGCAGTGGTGGAAAAAGTACCCAATTGATGTAAAAGTAAAGATACCTTAATAGAAAATGACTCAAGTAAATGTGAGTCACCCAGTAAAATACTACTTGAGTAAAAGTCAAAAGGTATTTAGATAGGTACTTTCTATCTATCTAAATACCTGTTGACTTTTACTCAAGTAGTATTTTACTGGATGACTCACATTTACTTGATTTGGTTTTAAATATACTTAAGTATAAAAAGTAAAAGTATAAATAATTTCAAATTCCTTCAAATTAAGCAAACCAGACTGCACATTTTTTCTAACGTACTTTTGGGTGTCAGGGAAACTGCATTATTTTCTTTAGGAATGTATTGAAGTAAAAGTAAAAAAGTTTAAGTAGTACTTTAAGTAGTATTTTTACTTAATGTTGTCTTTATTTTATGACTTATCATTAATGCTGTTTATCAAAGCACAACAACAAGCACCTTTTTTTCCACTCCTATCAATAAACTAAGTGTATTAAGTCATACTGAAGTGTTACTGTGGGTGAAGTTAAAAATGCATTCTGTCATTACTAAATGTGTAATGTGATATTTTAACATTACTATTTTTTAACACAAAAAAAATGTAATATTTAAATCAGTCGTCTTCCTCAAATGGAGGGGAAGATGACGCAACCTTTGCAAGAGAGAGGGAATCTGATTTCATTGGTCCTTAACTCATGGCTTAGTCATTTTATTCAGGGTAAGTGGAGGTAGCCGTGAGTTAGCCTTCCCTGGAGCAGGTTAGTTCTGGAGGATTCGTTGCCATAGAAATTGACCTGGTTAAAAGGTGAGTCACTTTCGTATGACCGGATATCCCGAGTTGAACTCAAGAGTTGACCAAAGATACCTTGCTTTCTCCTCAAACCTGTTCATAGGATACCCTCAGGGTCCTGTTCAGTAGGGAGCGTAATAAACAAAAAACAAGTGTTTCTTATTGGACAAGTTCAGGTAATTTACCTCCCTGTTTGTCTGTTTTGCTCCGTTTTGTGCCTACTGAACATGACCCAGGTGGACAATGTAATGTAATGTGATGCATTCACAGCATTAAACCCAGTTCCAGACATCAGGAACACCTGTTAACATGACATCACTATGTTCTGACTGAATAAGCCAATCCTCCAGTCAAAGCCATGATTACAGGTAGTGAAGAAAATAAACTCCTGGCAGCGAGGCAGCAAATGAAGACCAATTGAAAGACCAAAGGTGCAGAGGCCAGGACAAGACCCCTAGCTGTCTGGCCCTGACTGACTGGACAGCAGGGTTGGGGTCAATTCCATTTCAATTCCAGTTAATCCAGACAGTAAACCGAATTGGAATTTCAGTTTACTTCCTGAATTGCTGGACAGGTTTGAAACCTCTGTCTGTCCACATGAAGCAGTCAGGTCCTGAATTAGTAGCCAACTGACGCTGACTGCAGAAAAGCCCCGAGCTGGTGTTCCATCCATATCCGGCTTTCACTTAGCCTTGAAAGCAATCTGAATAGTGGAACAGTGCGATATTCAGTGTGGGTTCAAGGCTAGCTTTTACTGGCCTGACAGTACACCAGGTCAGTTCCCAATACAAGCACAGGGGATGACTCACACACAGAGCCATCATCACAAAGCACATACATGGCCAAACTATGATGACATAGTACACACATGGCCAAACTATGATGACATAGTACACACATGGCCAAACCATGAGATATCTGAGTCTGGTGTTGTTTGTTTGTTTTCCACAGTGACTTAACACACTACAGTGCATCATCATAACAGTGCTTTAGCCGTATTTATCTTGGTATTACTGAGGTTAGTGAAAGTGTACTACAGTCCTCTCAAAGCAAAACACTTCACATGGGTTACTCTGCCCGGCAGACAACAGTCTCCTTTAGACAAACGGTCCTGGCTTTCTGATATATTGAGATGACAGGCAGGTACCATGCACCTGTCATTCATTGGGAGTTTAGTTTCTCATATAAAAATAAAGTCTTTGTTGGCCTCTTCTCCAGATTGGGAAGACTTTCCCCCCGGCCCCTTGTCTCTGTCAGGGTTGGGGGATTGGTCCTTGGGTTTGGAGCCGTTGTCCTCAGAGTTGTTGCGGTGGGGGCTCTGGCGTTTGGCAGGGTCTGACACTGAGCCTGGTTTCACTGCTGAGGAGAAGAGGACAGGATCTAGTTATGAGAATGAACAGCAGAGGGCGCCAAAAACAAACTGATATGAAAACAAACTGGTTAATTTCTGTTTTGATCTTGATCTCTACCTCATCTGTGCTAAAGATGAGTCAAAAATAACACTTCTAGACAGTAACTTGTGAAAGATGAATCAATCAAACACATTTTCTAAAGAAAAGCAAGCACATTTTCCAACTGGCACCAAGACATGTTCCAAAAATATGAATGTATCCCTATATATAGCCTAGAGTTGTGAAGGTGCCAGTTGAAAATGATCAATAGGCAGCATGGGTAGATTCCTTTAGGTAAGCTTCCTTCAATTATATGGGATCACTATCAATCAAATCATGTCCAGAAGCTCCAATAATGAATCTCACTGCAGTCTGATCTGCACTATGGGACAAGATGGAGTGGCTGTGTGGAGTGGCTGTGTGGAGTGGAGTGGAGTGGCTGTGTGGTTCCAAATCTGGGATTAAGGGTCTCTTAGAATGATAAACAATCAACATTGGCAATGCTGTCAATGAAGCATGGTTTGTGCAGCGCTCAAAACAACTGTTAACTTGGAACTGCGAAATCTTACTTCAGTTGCATTCTCTGGATTTATGGTGCTTTCAAGACAAAAAATAAAATATAAAAATAAAATATAATAACTCGGAATTGTAAATCTGGAACTCGGGCCTCTTTCTAGAGCTACAACCTGAAGATTACTGACGTCATCATGATTCGACCTAGTTTTTTCCCCCCAGAGTTCCCAGTTGTCTTGAAAGCACCATCAATCCAGAGAATGCCAGACTTTGATGACAAAATTTGCCCACGAAGGACCGTCGCGCCACCTTACTGTTCTAATGAGCACAGCACAACGGTGAGTCCAAAGATGTATGCTGCAGCATAAATGATGTAATATGCCAGGGAGATATGTATACTGTAGCTAAGAATCTAATACTAAGTGTATGTTGTGTAGTAAGATGTCAGTAGCACATGTGCCTCACCATAATAATCTGCTCTATTTAACCCTCTTCATTTAGCCTGTTTTACTGAAATGTAATCATTGAATATTGTAAGAGATTCATTGTCTGCTTATTTGCCCCTTTATTTATCGTACGGTGTACAGGAAGTTGTACAGGGAGAACACTGTAAGAACAGACAATGTTCTCAATTCTGACGCTGTACATTTCAAAAGTGCTGAACAAATAGTTATATTGACTACGTCCGTCATCGCACGCTCACTAATGTCTTAATCAAAATGACGGATTGCCTCTTATCCGCTCGGCGTCCCCTTATGCCATAGTTTGAACATCTCTATTGTCAGTAGAAACCACATCTGTTTAAGAAAGTCAGCCATATTTTTTTAAAAGGCAGTAAATGAGGCTGAATGAACTGTTTCGCTGCCAGACAAGGCTCCACTGATAGCCAGGTGTAGCAGTGGTAAGGTGTGGGGACTCTGCTGTTGGGACAGCTTTATGTCGGCCCTAACAGTTTGTGGGCACCGTTTGTCACCATTATAGTGCAATTAATGTATTGTTTAGTGTTGTGTAGTGGCTTAGCTGGCATGCAGCCCACCAAGACTGACATGCTAAAATCACCACTGTGTAGGT
>CM042415.1:33427198-33447198 GCA_023634145.1 Thymallus thymallus | reverse complement strand
AGCTCAGACTGCTTCTTACTTCTTACTAGTAATACATTTATTGTTTTAAAAACATTACAAAGCATGCTCATTTTTTGTGTTCTTGGTGTAATTTTAGCGGGGGGGAAACTTTTGGCTGGTAAAAAATCTAAATGGTTGGTGGACCAAATGTAAATGTTATGCCCTGTCTACCAAGTCTCCTGGCTGTTATACATACTAATGGAAGGATATAAGTATATCAAGTATATCTGTAGATCTCAATGCTCCATATTATAGGCCTACCTATGCTCCTGCTACTGCTGGTGCGGGGCTTCCGAGGGATGGAGGGTCGGGCAGCGAGGGCTGGCTTGGTGCCCTGAGGAGGGGGCTTGGGACTAGAGCTGGAGGTTGTGCGATTCCTAGGGACTGTCTCTGGCTTGGCCTCCCCACCTCGAGGGCTCTTCTCTGGGGTGCCGACCACCACCACCCCCTCTGCCTTGGACCCACATGGAGACCTGCTCTCTGTTGAGGTAGGCTGGCTCTTCACTGCACACACACACACACACACACACACACACACACACACACACACACACACACACACACACACACACACACACACACACACACACACAGGCAGACAGGCACACACAGATGCACACGCAGGCAGAAACACACACAGGGCCATTCATGGGACACACAGAAGGCAACAAGTCACAAATGATTCACAAAATTAGTCTTCTCATTCAGTCACTAACTGTGCTAACGTCATTATCTTCGGTCACGGTCACATGCAAACACATGCATGAGTTAATGCCCAAGATTCAATTTGACGGTCTAAATACGGCAGTCAAGGTGAACCAATACACATCTGTGGTTCACACGTCTTGTGATTCTCACTCTGTCAACATAAACAAGCCAGTAGAGATGAACTCACCGCTGCCACTGCTGTCTGGACTGGACGACTGGTCATACTGTTCCTGGGGGAGACAGACAGACTGCTAATACTGTATCAACAGTCTGATTATGATTGTTGTCATTATTTAGTCAGTCATCATCATCATCACAGAGTTGGCCATTGTGATGAAGATACCTAACTAATCTGTGGAAGTTATTATCTATCTATTTAGCGTCCCAGCTAGCTCATAGAATACAATTTGTTGTGCTATATTTATCTCCAGCAGCAGGTGGCGCTGTAGTGTAACAGAATGACTGGGCTGAGCTCCAGCTATACAGCCCCGCACCAGCCCCCACCAACAGATGGGAGAGGCAGGGCTTTGGCCAGTGAAGGTCAGAGAAGGCCCTGACCCGGCTGCTGCTGCTGCAAATCAACAATAACCTCCTATTCATACACACACAGTAGGGACCTGGGTCAGCGTAGGGTCAATAACCGAAAGGTTGCTGGATCAAATCCCTGAACTGACAAGGTAAAAATCGAACCCACTGTTCCCCGGGCGCCGAAGACGTGGATGTCAATTAAGGCAGTCCCCCGCACATCTCTGATTCAGAGGGGTTGGGTTAAATGCAGAAGACACATTTCAGTTGAATGCATTCAGTTGTACAACTGACTAGTATCCCCCTCTCCATTCCAAAGTGAAAGGGGACAGTCTTGTTGACTTATATAAACTCAAGTTGACGAAACATACACACATCATCAAATACAATTCTAGAGTAACACTGATACCCTGTGAGGATCTGATATGGTTGGCCGTTTCTGATCCTGTTGTGAAGCATGACAGAGGAAAAGCCTCCTCCAATCTAATTTAATTTACTATGCCTTACTATACTGGAACCCAGTGTCTCGCCCATTCCTCCTGACAGAACTGGTGTAACTGAGTCAGGTCAGCCATTTTGCCACAACTTTGGAAGTATGATTGCGGTCATTGTCCATTTGGAAGACCCATTTGCGACCAAGCTTTAATTTCCTGACTGATGTCTTGAGATGTTGCTTCAATATATCCACATAATTTTCCATCTCATGATGCCATCTATTTTGTGAAGTGCACCAGTCCCTCCTGCAGCAAAGCACCCCCACAACATGATGCTGCCACCCCCGTGCTTCACGGTTGGGATGGTGTTCTTCGGCTTGCAAGCCTCCCCCTTTTTCCTCCAAACATAACAATGGTCATTATGGTCAAACAGTTCTATTTTTGTTTAATCAGACCAGAGGACATTTCTCCAAAATGTACCATCTTTGTCCCCATGTGCAGTTGCAAACCGTAGTCTGGCTTTTTTATGGCGGTTTTGGAGCAGTGGCTTCTTCCTTGCTGAGCGGCCTTTCAGGTTGTGTTAATTTAGGACTCGTTTTACTGTGGATATAGATACTTTTGTACCTGTTTCCTCCAGCATCTTCACAAGGTCCTTTGCTGTTGTTTTGGGATTGATTTGCACTTTTCGCACCAAAGTACGTTCATCTCTAGGAGACAGAATGCATCTCCTTCCTGAGCGGTATGACGGCTGCGTGGTCCGATGGTGTTTATACTTGCGTACTATTGTTTGTACAGATGAACGTGGTACCTTCAGGCGTTTGGAAATTGCTCCCAAGGATGAACCAGACTTGTGGAAGTCAAAAAAAAAAAAAAATCTGCGGTCTTGGCTGATTTCTTTAGATTTTCCCATGATGTCGAGCAAAGAGGCACTGAGTTTGAAGGTAGGCCTTGAAATACATCCACAGGTACACATCCAATTGACTCAAATGATGTCAATTAGCCTATCAGAAGCTTCTAAAGCCATGACATCATTTTCTGGAATTTTCCAAGCTGTTTAAAGGCAGTCAATTTAGTGTATGCAGACTTCTGACCCATTGGAATTGTGATATAGTGAATTATAAGTGAAATAATCTGTCTGTAAACAATTGTTGGAAGAATTACTTGTGTCATGCACAAAGTAGATGTCCTAACCGACTTGCCAAAAATATAGTTTGTTAACATGAAATCTGTGGAGTCGTTGAAAAATGAGTTTTAATGACTTCAACTTAAGTGTATGTAAACTTCCGACTTCCAACTGCACATTTATATTTTTGTTCAGTATATAAACCAGTACACAGATATAGTTACAGTAATATATTACTTTTGATCCACCACTACTGACAGATGTAGTTACAGTAATGCATTACTTTTGATTCACCAGTACTGACAGATGTAGTTACAGCAATATATTATTTTTGATTCACTAGTACTGACCTTATGTGATCCGAAGGCCCGTCTCTCCTGCTTGGCCTTCATCTCCGCCAGGAGTCCAGTCCCCATCACATGCACCCCGTAGCGCCTCCCCCCCTGGGGACTACCGTTAGCGTCCCCCTCCGACACCTCATCCATTGAGTCTGGGGTCCGTAGCTCCTCAGACCGGTCTGAACTACTGCTGCAGTCCAGGGGTTGGGTGGGCTGGCTGGGATAGGTGGGCTGGGTCTTGGCCTCCTTGATCTTGGTTGGTGGTTCTGGAGCTTGGCTCTTCAGGGAGGCCTTAGGGGAGGAAGGCTCCTCTGGGACGGTGGTTACTGGAGCTGGGGTTAGGGCTGGAGCTGGGGTTAGGGCTGGAGCTGGGGTAGACTGGTTCTTCTCTGACTTGTCTTTGTCTGAAGACTTGGAGGTGCGAGACTTGATGAGGTTGAGGAAACCTCCTTTACTCCTTTTCTTCTCCCCATCCTGGGAGTCTGAACTCTTTAAGGAACGTCTGAGAGGGGAGGGAGGCAGAGAAAGAGGAGAAGTTAGAGAGAGAGGGAGAGAGAAAGAGAGAGGGGGGGTGAGATAGAGAGAAATGAGGGAGGTGAGTGAGAGAAAGAGAGAGAGAAAGGAGGGAGGTGAGTGAGAGAAAGAGAGAGAGAAAGGAGGGAGGTGAGAGAGAGAGTTAACCTTTTGAATATAAACATGGCGTAAAGAGCGAGTGATGAGTTGTAATGCTTACTTCGAGTCCATCTTGGTGACTTTCTTGGAGAAGAACTCGTCCACCCCCTCATCAACTCTTCCATGCAGGCCGTTCTGCTCTCCGTCCTGAGACGTGGTGCTGCTGATTTGCTGTGAAGTAAAAATACAGGGTTGTTATTACACCACAACAATACAGGGTTGTTATTACACCACAACAATACAGGGTTGTTATTACACCACAGCAATACAGGGTTGTTATTACACCACAACAATACAGGGTTGTTATTACACCACAGCAATACAGGGTTGTTATTACACCATAACAATACAGGGTTGTTATTACATAATAACAGAAACTACTTCACAGAAAATCCAGTGGACACAGTTATATAATAAAGTAAGAAAGGGCTAGTTGTGTGTTTGAGAAGAACATACAGTGGTTCCTCCTTTAAAAGTTAGTTGTGTGTTTGAGAAGAACATACAGTGGTTCCTCCTTTAAAAGTTAGTTGTGTGTTTGAGAAGAACATAGTGGTTCCTCCTTTAAAAGCTAGTTGTGTGTTTGAGAACAACATACAGTGGTTCCTCCTTTGAAAGTTGCGAGCTTTTGCTGCGGGATTTAGAGGTACCCAGCGTCACGGCTTCATTGCTCCAGACCACCACAGGGAGGAGTTAGAGGTACCCAGCGTCACGGCTTCATTGCTCCAGACCACCACAGGGAGGAGTTAGAGGTACCCAGCGTCACGGCTTCATTGCTCCAGACCACCACAGGGGGGAGTTAGAGGTACCCAGCGTCACGGCTTCATTACTCCAGACCACCACAGGGGGGAGTTAGAGGTACCCAGCGTCACGGCTTCATTGCTCCAGACCACCACAGGGAGGAGTTAGAGGTACCCAGTGTCACGGCTTCATTGCTCCAGACCACCACAGGGGGGAGTTAGAGGTACCCAGCGTCACGGCTTCATTACTCCAGACCACCACAGGGGGGAGTTAGAGGTACCCAGCGTCACGGCTTCATTGCTCCAGACCACCACAGGGAGGAGTTAGAGGTACCCAGCGTCACGGCTTCATTGCTCCAGACCACCACAGGGAGGAGTTAGAGGTACCCAGTGTCACGGCTTCATTGCTCCAGACCACCACAGGGGGGAGTTAGAGGTACCCAGCGTCACGGCTTCATTACTCCAGACCACCACAGGGGGGAGTTAGAGCACTCTTTATGCATTTTGTTCCCAAGGTTTTTATATGACCAATTTTTATTTTATTTTTTTATTTTATTTCACCTTTATTTAACCAGGTAGGTCAGTTGAGAACAAGTTCTCATTTGCAACTGCGACCCGGCCAAGACAAAGCAAAGCAGTGCGACAAAAACAACACAGAGTTACACAGTAAACAAAGTCAAAAACACAATAGAAAATCTATATACAGAGTGCAAAATGTAGTGCAAAATGCAATAAGGTTAAGAGGTAGGACAATAAATAGACCGTAGTGGTGATATAAATTACAGATTAGCAATTAACACAGGAATGAAGGATGTGCAAATTATGATGTGCAAATAGATGTGCAATCACAAAGTGCAATCACATGTGCAATCACAAACATGTCCAATCATAACGGTGGAAGCAAATGTAAGTAATTATAATGTCTTAACGAGTCAAGCAAAACATTTACATTTGAGAGGAATACTCACTCCAAAGTTCTTACTCTGGAGTTATTGTTATAATTAAATCATTGACTTATACAGTGGCTTGTGAAAGTATTCACTCCCTTGGCATTTTTCCTATTTTGTTGCCTTACAACCTGGAATTAAAATGTTTTTTTGGGGGGTTTGTATCATTTGATTTACACAACATGTCTACTACTTTGAAGATGCAAAATATGTTTTATTGTGAAACAAACAAGAAATAAGACAAAAAAACAGAATAACTATTCACCCCAAAGTCAGTACTTTGTAGAGCTACCTTTTGCAGCAACTACAGCTGCAAGTCTCTTGGGGTTTGTCTCTATCAGCTTGGCACATCTAGCCACTGGGATTTTTGCCCATTCTTCAAGGCAAAACTGTTCCAGCTCCTTTAAGTTGGATGGGTTCCGCTGGTGTCTTTAAGTCGTACCACAGATTCTCAATTGGATTGAGGTCTGGGCTTTGACTAGGCCATTCCAAGACATTTAAATGTTTCCCCTTAAACCACTCGAGTGCTGCTTTAGCCGTATGCTTAGGGTCATTGTCCTGCTGGAAGGTGAACCTCCATCCCAGTCTCAAATCTCTGGAAGAATGAAACAGGTTTCCCTCAAGAATTTCCCTGTATTTAGCGGCATCCATCATTCCTTCAATTCTGACCAGTTTCCAGTCACTGCCGATGAAAAACATCCCCACAGCATGATGCTGCCACCACCATGCTTCACTGTGGGGATGGTGTTCTCGGGGTGATGAGAGGTGTTGGGTTTGCGCCAGACATAGCGTTTTAATTGATGGCCATAAATCTCAATTTTAGTCTCATCTGACCAGAGTACCTTCTTCCATATGTTTGGGGAGTCTCCCACATGCCTTTTGACGAACACCAAACGTGTGTGCTTATTTTTTTTAACTTACTTTAAGCAATTACTTTTTTTCTGGGCACTCTTCCGTAAAGCCCAGCTCTGTGGCGTGTATGTCTTAAAGTGATCCTATGGACAAATACTCCAATCTCCGCTGTGGAGCTTTACAGCTCCTTCAGGGTTATCTTTGGTCCCTTTGTTGCATCTCTGACTAATGCCCTCCTTGCCTGGTACTTGAGTTTTGGTGGGCGGCCCTCTCTGTTGTGGTGCCATATTCTTTCCATTTTTAATATTTAATTTAATGTTGCTCTATGGGATGTTCAAAGTTTCTGATATTTTTTTCGAACCCAACCCTGATCTGTACTTCTCCACAACTTTGTCCCTGACCTGTTTGGAGAGCTCCTTGGTCTTCATGGTGAAGCTTGCTTGGTGGTGCTCCTTGCTTAGTGGTGTTGCAGACTCTGGGGCCTTTCAGAACAGGTGCATATATACTGAGATCATGTGACAGATCATGTGACACTTAGATTGCACACATGTGGGCTTTATTTATCCAATTATGTGACTTCTGAAGGTAATTGGTTGCACTAGATCTTAATACATATGCACGCACCACTTTCCCGTTATTAATATATATATATATTTTTAATTGTTTTCATTTCACTTCACCAATTGGACTATTGTATATGTCCATTGCATGAAATCTAAATTACAGGTTGTAATGCAACAAAATAGGAAAAACGCCAAGGGGGATGAATACTTTTGCAAGGCACTGTACCTTATGGAGAGTGCTGTCCTGCTCATTTTCCACCAACGAGTCATAGTTAGTTCTATAACGGCAATGGTAATACTCACTGGTATCTTACTGGACTGCATCTTCTTGTTCCTGCGAGGCCGTAGTTTGGTGAAGTGCTGCAGCTTCTTTGCCTCCTCTGAGGGCAGTTCTCCCATGGCCCCTGACGGTCTCTTCTCTAACCTAGAGAGGGTAGTTGCAGGGGAAGGTGCAGGAGCAGGGGGGTCCTCTGTGTGCATAGGAACATCTTCCAGGGCCTTGTCAAGGTCAAACTCCATCTCTACAGGGGTCACAGGTCACAGGTTATAGACAGGTCAGAGGATTACATACGTAAGGATTTTGCAGCTTAGATGTATCATATTTAGTTAATTCATAACAAGTGATCTTACTATTAACACTATGTCATGAAACACACTTCACAAAACTAATTTCTGCATTTATTAATTTCTTCTTCTTGTTGAGTCTGCTATCTAAAACATAGTTATATAAAAAAAAGCAAGCTCTTTATCAGAACCTAGAACTAGAGCGATCTTATCTAGTTCATTACTTATCAGCTTCTAGTACAAGTAGTAACACAACAACAATCTGTCATGGTCCACACGTCACACAGTTCATCCAATACTAGCTATCTGTTTGGTAGAGGAGACTCACCAAAGGCACGAGACACTGGACGAAGCATTCTACTGTGGATGCTTTTCCTTTTGGACTTGGGAGTCATCTGGAAAGAACACAGAAATGTACTCATAAGAGACGCCATAACTGCTATCACCAAAACCTTCTGACCTTCGGCACATAATTTCAATACTAGTTTGCATTAAAGATGAAGTGATCTTTATCTTGTTAGTTTCTTCATCAAACCTCCAATACTGAGAGGACTGAATACTAACTAACAGGAGATGTGTACTGCTTCATCAAACCTCCAATACTGAGAGGACTGAATACTAACTAACAGGAGATGTGTACTGCTTCATCAAACCTCCAATACCGAGAGGACTGAATACTAACTAACAGGAGATGTGTACTGCTTCATCAAACCTCCAATACCGAGAGGACTGAATACTAACTAACAGGAGATGTGTACTGCTTCATCAAACCTCCAATACCGAGAGGACTGAATACTAACTAACAGGAGATGTGTACTGCTTCATCAAACCTCCAATACCGAGAGGACTGAATACTAACTAACAGGAAATGTGCAAGTATAACTCTAACTGACATTACCAGCAACCTTTAAAAGTCCGGACCTCTACCCTAAATCACATATCACATCCCCACTCTTTCCACACTGAATGAGATAAGACATATTTCATAAGAGACAAGACAAGGGTGAAACAATCACAGTATTCAATGGCAATAATACAGCTTTCTGTTTGAGTTGTGATACACTTGGCCAGCTCTTTTTAAATGGAGAGAGAGAGAGAGGTAGAGAGAGATGTAGAGAGAGAGAGAGAGAGAGAGATGTAGAGAGAGATGTAGAGAGAGATGTAGAGAGAGAGAGAGAGATGTAGAGAGAGATGTAGAGAGAGAGAGAGAGAGAGAGAGAGATGTAGAGAGAGAGAGAGAGAGAGAGAGATGTAGAGAGAGAGAGAGAGATGTAGAGAGAGAGAGAGAGAGATGTAGAGAGAGATGTAGAGAGAGAGAGGTAGAGAGAGAGAGATGTAGAGAGAGATGTAGAGAGAGAGAGAGAGAGAGAGATGTAGAGAGAGATGTAGAGAGAGAGAGAGAGAGAGAGAGAGATGTAGAGAGAGAGAGAGAGAGAGAGAGAGATGTAGAGAGAGAGATGTAGAGAGGTAGAGAGAGAGAGAGAGATGTAGAGAGAGAGAGAGAGATGTAGAGAGAGAGAGAGAGAGATGTAGAGAGAGAGAGAGAGAGATGTAGAGAGAGAGAGAGATGTAGAGAGAGAGAGATGTAGAGAGATGTAGAGAGAGAGAGAGAGATGTAGAGAGAGAGAGAGAGATGTAGAGAGAGAGAGAGAGAGATGTAGAGAGAGAGAGAGATGTAGAGAGAGAGAGAGATGTAGAGAGAGATGTAGAGAGGTAGAGAGAGAGAGAGAGATGTAGAGAGAGATGTAGAGAGAGAGAGACAGAGAGAGAGAGAGAGAGCTCTTGGCCAGTACCAACCAGATCTCCTTGGTTATTGCATCTTTCTGGATCTGAGCCCTTGGCACTAAACTACTATCAGTACCTGTGATACAATAACTGACTGTGCCTCATCACCCTCAGAAGAAAGATAATCCTCTTTTCTAGTATATGTAAATCATAAAAACAGTATGAACAAAATCATATATGGATGCTTTTCATGAAAATACCAGAGGGATATTTGACATCCAGTGAGTGAACTGAAGACAACAGTATTTCAAGTGACATAGTGACATCATGACCAGGTGAACATGGAGCACGACATGTGGTGTTCTAACAGTGTGGAGTAATGAGGGAGGGGCAAGATATGATATCAAACTGCTTCAGGCCCCACTGTCATATCTTACTGCTTCAGGCCCACTGTCATATCTTACTGCTTCAGGCCCACTGTCATATCTTACTGCTTCAGGCCCCACTGTCATATCTTACTGCTTCAGGCCCACTGTCATATCTTACTGCTTCAGGCCCCACTGTCATATCTTACTGCTTCAGGCCCACTGTCATATCTTACTGCTTCAGGCCCACTGTCATATCTTACTGCTTCAGGCCCACTGTCATATCTTACTGCTTCAGGCCCACTGTCATATCTTACTGCTTCAGGCCCACTGTCACATCTTACTGCTTCAGGCCCACTGTCATATCTTACTGCTTCAGGCCCACTGTCATATCTTACTGCTTCAGGCCCACTGTCATATCTTACTGCTTCAGGCCCCACTGTCATATCTTACTGCTTCAGGCCCCACTGTCATATCTTACTGCTTCAGGCCCCACTGTCATATCTTACTGCTTCAGGCCCACTGTCATATCTTACTGCTTCAGGCCCCACTGTCATATCTTACTGCTTCAGGCCCCACTGTCATATCTTACTGCTTCAGGCCCACTGTCATATCTTACTGCTTCAGGCCCCACTGTCATATCTTACTGCTTCAGGCCCCACTGTCATATCTTACTGCTTCAGGCCCCACTGTCATATCTTACTGCTTCAGGCCCCACTGTCATATCTTACTGCTTCATGCCCACTGTCATATCTTACTGCTTCAGGCCCACTGTCATATCTTACTGCTTCAGGCCCACTGTCACATCTTACTGCTTCAGGCCCACTGTCATATCTTACTGCTTCAGGCCCACTGTCATATCTTACTGCTTCAGGCCCACTGTCATATCTTACTGCTTCAGGCCCCACTGTCATATCTTACTGCTTCAGGCCCACTGTCATATCTTACTGCTTCAGGCCCCACTGTCATATCTTACTGCTTCAGGCCCACTGTCATATCTTACTGCTTCAGGCCCCACTGTCATATCTTACTGCTTCAGGCCCCACTGTCATATCTTACTGCTTCAGGCCCACTGTCATATCTTACTGCTTCAGGCCCCACTGTCATATCTTACTGCTTCAGGCCCCACTGTCATATCTTACTGCTTCAGGCCCCACTGTCATATCTTACTGCTTCAGGCCCCACTGTCATATCTTACTGCTTCAGGCCCACTGTCATATCTTACTGCTTCAGGCCCCACTGTCATATCTTACTGCTTCAGGCCCGCTGTCATATCTCATATCTTACTGCTTCAGGCCCACACTATCTCACCATCAGACAGATAACAACTCTGTGGCTTGTTCAAAATATACTTTTCATAAAATCATGTTTCAGTGCCAACAGAGCCCCAACAGAGTTTTTCATCTATTGAAGAGATGAAAATGGCCTCAATCTCTGGCCAGGCCAAATCTGAACCACCAGATCCAACTCAGTAGTCAGTTCACACTGGGCCAGGCTGGGCAGAGAGGAAGGTAGGGGGGAGGGGAGGGCCAGTGTCTGTCGGGCCAGTTTCCCCTCAGGGCTGCCATAAAATGAGAGAGAGGGGACTGAAGAGAACTGAACAAGGATAGTCTTTGTGTTATTGTAGCAGCTAGTGGGCAGAGAGGCAGACAGACAGGCAGGCAGACAGACAGAGATGCAGATACAGAAAAAGAGAGTGAGAGAAATTGTGAAAAAGAGTGAGAGAGAGAGTCAAGAGTTACTTACACTAGTGCAGCATATAGTCTCCATGATGCAAAGGTTGGAAGAGAAGGAGGGAAGAAATGAAGAAAGGAAGGAAGGAAGGAAGGAAGGAAGGAAGGAAGGAAGGAAGGAAAAAGGGAGCAGAAAAGAAGATAAAGGCTCAATGAATTCAGAGGAAAAATGAAAATGAAAAGAAGACACTGGAGAGAGAGAACTCTAGGTAGATCATTAGAGAGAGAGAGAACTCTATGTAGATCATTAGAGAGAGCGAGAACTCTATGTAGATCATTAGAGAGAGCGAGAACTCTTTAGGTAGATCATTAGAGAGAGCGAGAACTCTTTAGGTAGATCATTAGAGAGAGAACTCTAGGTAGATCATTAGAGAGAGAACTCTAGGTAGATCATTAGAGAGAGAACTCTAGGTAGATCATTAGAGAGAGAACTCTAGGTAGATCATTAGAGAGAGAACTCTAGGTAGATCATTAGAGAGAGAACTCTAGGTAGATCATTAGAGAGAGAACTCTAGGTAGATCATTAGAGAGAGAGAGAACTCTATGTAGATCATTAGAGAGAGCGATAACTCTTTAGGTAGATCATTAGAGAGAGAACTCTAGGTAGATCATTAGAGAGAGAACTCTAGGTAGATCATTAGAGAGAGAACTCTAGGTAGATCATTAGAGAGAGAACTCTAGGTAGATCATTAGAGAGAGAACTCTAGGTAGATCATTAGAGAGAGAACTCTAGGTAGATCATTAAAGAGAGAGAGAACTCTAGGTAGATCATTAGAGAGAGAGAGAACTCTAAGTAGATCATTAGAGAGAGAACTCTAGGTAGATCATTAGAGAGAGAGAGAACTCTAGGTAGATCATTAGAGAGAGAGATAACTCTAGGTAGATCATTAGAGAGAGAGATAACTCTAGGTAGATCATTAGAGAGAGAACTCTAGGTAGATCATTAGAGAGAGAACTCTAGGTAGATCATTAGAGAGAGAACTCTAGGTAGATCATTAGAGAGAGAGAGAACTCTAGGTAGATCATTAGAGAGAGAACTCTAGGTATATCATTAGAGAGAGAGAGAGAGAACTCTAGGTAGATCATTAGAGAGAGAGAGAACTCTAGGTAGATCATTAGAGAGAGAGAGAACTCTAGGTAGATCATTAGAGAGAGAACTCTAGCTAGATCATTAGAGAGAGAGAGAACTCTAAGTAGATAATTAGCTACCAGACAACAGGAGACAGGAGGACTGTGGTATCAGCACTGATGGACACACTCCTCTCATTCGTAAACATTTGATTGCAAATAGTAAATGCATTCATTCACAGGGCCAGCTAACAGAGCTAATGTAACTGGGTCCAAAGTGATTGCCCACACGATCGCACAAACCTGTTTCATCACCTCTGACTGGTAGGTGTCCATTGTTTAGCCAACATTCTCTCTCCCTCTGGTCAGAAACACACTGACAGACTGGACTACTAATACCATCCTACATCCCCTCTGTCCTCTGGTCAGGGGGGGATTCAATAACATGCATATTACAGGCCTATATAAACTAGACTACAGACTCAAGGTTAAAGGGTTAAAGCTTCTTCAGGTAAACAAACAATGAGATGGAATCCATTTTAAATCCTTTGGGACATTAACCCAGAGCCGTATAAATGGCTGTGGTTTAACCTAACAGGACAACTACAGAGAGAAAAACAACTGAGTGGCAGGGTAGCAGGGTTGTATTCATTAGGGCTTACCAAAGCGAAACGTTACAAAACATTGTGCAATGAAAAATTAAAACAAGTGTTTCTTAATGGATAAATTCAGATAAAATCTTCCCGTTTCAAGATGTTTTCTTTGGTTTCGTGACTAGTGAATAGGACCCAGGCCTCTCTGTGAGGATGTGACTGATGTACACCGCTACAAAGACAGGCAGTAAAGTTGCTCTTAATGAAATTGATTTAGACAGGAAACACAGGCGGCATTAATGAAAGGACTCAATTAATGCTCTACTTAGGGTGGGAGGGAAGGAAGGAGGGAGGATGGGAGGGAGGGAAGGAGGGAGGATGGGAGGGAAGGAAGGAGGGAGGGAGAGAAGTTAATTAACCATATGGAGGCTATACGCACTAGAGCTATAGGTCTTCTCCTGTCCAAACCTTTTAATGTCTTTGTAACCCAACCCCATCTCCTTAATGGGTTGTAACCCAACCCCATCTCCTTAATGGGTTGTAACCCAACCCCATCTCCTTAATGGGTTGTAACCCAACCCCATCTCCTTAATGGGTTGTAACCCAACCCCATCTCCTTAATGGGGTTGTAACCCAACCCCATCTCCTTAATGGGGTTGTAACCCAACCCCATCTCCTTAATGGGTTGTAACCCAACCCCATCTCCTTAATGGGTTGTAACCCAACCCCATCTCCTTAATGGGGTTGTAACCCAACCCCATCTCCTTAATGGGTTGTAACCCAACCCCATCTCCTTAATGGGTTGTAACCCAACCCCATCTCCTTAATGGGTTGTAACCCAACCCCATCTCCTTAATGGGTTGTAACCCAACCCCATCTCCTTAATGGGTTGTAACCCAACCCCATCTCCTTAATGGGTTGTAACCCAACCCCATCTCCTTAATGGGTTGTAACCCAACCCCATCTCCTTAATGGGTTGTAACCCAACCCCATCTCCTTAATGGGTTGTAACCCAACCCCATCTCCTTAATGGGGTTGTAACCCAACCCCATCTCCTTAATGGGTTGTAACCCAACCCCATCTCCTTAATGGGTTGTAACCCAACCCCATCTCCTTAATGGGGTTGTAACCCAACCCCATCTCCTTAATGGGTTGTAACCCAACCCCATCTCCTTAATGGGTTGTAACCCAACCCCATCTCCTTAATGGGGTTGTAACCCAACCCCATCTCCTTATAAGGGGTTGTAACCCAACCCCATCTCCTTATACGGGGTTGTAACCCAACCCCATCTCCTTATAAGGGGTTGTAACCCAACCCCATCTCCTTATAAGGGGTTGTAACCCAACCCCATCTCCTTATAAGGGGTTGTAACCCAACCCCATCTCCTTAATGGCTTTGTAATCCAACCACATCTCCTTAATGGCTTTGTAACCCAACCCCATCCTACCATAATGAATCAACCTCCCTATCTTACCATCCTACCATAATGAATCAACCTCCCTATCTTACCATAATGAATCAACCTCCCTATCCTACCATAATGAATCAACCTCCCTATCCTACCATAATGAATCAACCTCCCTATCCTACCATAATGAATCAACCTCCCTATCCTACCATCCTACTATAATGAATCAACCTCCCTATCTTACCATAATGAATCAACCTCTATATCCTACCATAATGAATCAACCTCTCTATCCTACCATAATGAATCAACCTCTCTATCCTACCATAATGAATCAACCTCTCTATCCTACCATAATGAATCAACCTCTATATCCTACCATAATGAATCAACCTCTATATCCTACCATAATGAATCAACCTCTCTATCCTACCATCCTACCATAATGAATCAACCTCTCTATCCTACCATAATGAATCAACCTCTCTATCCTACCATAATGAATCAACCTCTATATCCTACCATAATGAATCAACCTCTATATCCTACCATAATGAATCAACCTCTATATCCTACCATAATGAATCAACCTCTATATCCTACCATAATGAATCAACCTCTATATCCTACAATGGCCAGTAGGCACAGCAGGAGGAACTGCTAATTCATTAGTTAGATAGAACCAGTTAACCTTAAGGGTAGATTAAGTATTTTGACCTTTCAGCACAATAACCAGACTGAGTCAAGGTTAGCTCAGTCTGAGATTAGAAATGTCTGGAACACCAAATGAGTGAGGAACCCATGACAGGAAAACAGAATGGACAGGATCCTGGCCCTCAGGAACCCATGACAGGAAAACAGAATGGACAGGATCCTGGCCCTCAGGAACCCATGACAGGAAAACAGAATGGACAGGATCCTGGCCCTCAGGAACCCATGACAGGAAAACAGAATCCTAGCCTTCAGGAACCCATGACAGGAAAACAGAATGGACAGGATCCTGGCCCTCAGGAACCCATGACAGGAAAACAGAATGGACAGGATCCTGGCCCTCAGGAACCCATGACAGGAAAACAAAATGGACAGGATTCTGGCCCTCAGGAACCCATGACAGGAAAACAGAATGGACAGGATCCTGGCCCTCACACAAAACATATGGTACTGCAGTGTAGTGTACCATGCATGTCTCCAGGTCCTCCAGCCTTTCTGCCTCATTCAGCTCTGTGGTAGCCCTTTTAGGAGCCCTCTCCTCGGGTACGTCCAGGTCCAGAGATTCCTGCTGGACCAGAGGATGCCCCTTCCTCACCAGGTGGTCAGCCTTGGGGGGGGGGGGGGGGGGGGGGGACATAATGACTATTACACTACTATTACTGTTACTATGGTCACTATTACTGTTACTATGGTCACTATTACTGTTACTATGTTCACTATTAATGTTACTATGTTCACTATTACTGTTACCATGTTCACTATTACTGTGGTCACTATTACTATGGTCACTATTACTGTTACTATGGTCACTATTACTGTTACTATGGTCACTATTACGGTTACTATGGTCACTATTACTATTACTATGGTCACTATTACTGTTACAATGTTCACTATTACTGTTACTATGGTCACTATTACTGTTACTATGGTCACTATTGCAGTTACTATGGTCACTATTGCAGTTACTATGGTCACTATTGCAGTTACTATGGTCACTATTACTGTTACTTTGGTCAATATTAATGTTACTTATTAATGTTACAATATTAATTATACACTTGTACTAGTGAACCAGTGACTGAGTCAGTATGAATCATAGAATTAATGTTAGAATTTCACAGAATATTCAAGCTAATGTGTTGTCATGGTTATAATGAGCAGTGATTGTACTGTATCTCCAGGTATGATAAAGACTCACCAGTGTGTGCTGAGAGCCAGACAGTGCTTCTAGGATCTCATCTACGATACGGTCTGAGAGGAAGGAAGCCAGGCTCAGCTTTACCTCACTAGGAGAGAAACAGAGGGATGGAGGGATGAAGAGGAGAGAAACAGAGGGATGAAGAGGAGAGAAAGAGGGATGGAGGGATGAAGAGGAGAGAAACAGAGAGATGGAGGAAGAGAGAAACAGAGGAATGGAGGGATGAACAGGAGAGAAACGGAGGGATGAAGAGGAGAGAAACAGAGGGATGAAGAGGAGAGAAACAGAGGGATGGAGAGGAGAGAAACAAAGGGATGAAGAGGAGAGAAACAGAGGGATGGAGAGGAGAGAAACAGATGGATGGAGTAAGAAAGAGGAGAGATGCTTCATTCATTCCCACTTCACGGGGTCAACACTGAGGCAAGGCTGTGAACAACCCTGTGGCGTTCTAAATGACAGTGGGAATCTACACTAGGAGGATAGAGACCTGCACACTGTTGAACAATAGGTCAAATAAGTGGGAATACAGACATCTCTGTAGACACAACATCTCTGTTATGAGCCAAACACAGACAGTGACAGAGGATACAGACATCTCTGTAGACACAACATCTCTGTTATGAGCCAAACACAGACAGTGACAGAGGATACAGACATCTCTGTAGACACAACATCTCTGCTACGTTTGGCGCCGCCCTGAGTGGTCGCCTTTTAAGCAGCTCCCGTTGTCCGTGCATTAATTGTTGTTTTAGTTCGTTTTCTTTCGTCTATTTTCTTTAGTTTTATTTTTTATTTTGCTACAGTCGAACTATTTTGATGGATTTTATCGCAGCTGAACGTCGACAGGAGTCGTCAACTGTTATTGTTTACAGCAGAGCCCAGCTCCTGGATTTAGCCCACACAGCGCTGCTGCTCCCCAGGGAAAAGTTTGATATTCCGGACGAATTGAAAAGACGACGCCGTGGATGCAGGGCGGGATTGAAATGTAAGGCAAAGCGGAGGAGGTTCAAGTACAAGCCGGCAATACCATCTATTATTATGGGCAATGTGAGGGCTCTACATAACAAGATGGATGAGTTGGCGGGACTTGTTCGTGGACAAAGGATTTATCGGGAAGCTAGCCTAATGTGTTTTACTGAGACTTGGCTGAACGATAACATCCCCATACAGAACGTCACTATCGACGGTTTCCAGACCATCACAGCGGACAGGGATCGCGTCTCTTCCGGTAAGAGTAAGGGTGGTGGGCTGGCTTTATTAGTTAACAACGGATGGTGTCATCCCAAACATATTACTCTTAAGGAAAAGTTTTGTAGCCCGGACATTGAACTGCTAGCCGTTAGCCTGAGACCCTACTATCTACCTAGGGAATTCACGGCGGCCATTGCTGTTATTGTTTACATCCCGCCCTCTGCTGACGCAAACGCAGCGTGTGACGTCATCCACTCTGTTATCGCGAGGTTACAGACAGCGCATCCCAGTGCTTTCCTTGCAATTTCGGGGGATTTTAACCATGCATCTCTCTCTTCAACGCTGCCCACGTTCAAACAGTTCGTGAAGTGCCCAACCAGGAATAATAAAACTCTGGACTTGTTATATGCTAATGTGAAGGATGCATACAACTCCACTGCACTCCCTCCCCTCGGTAGATCGGATCACAACCTTGTCCACCTCACCCCACTCTACAGGCCTATGGTCCAACAGCAGCCTGCAACCACCAGGACTATGAGGAGATGGTCCCCGGAGGCGAATGTGGCCCTACAGGACTGCTTTGAAACAACAGACTGGGATGTGTTCTGTGAGGCTCATGGGGAGGACATCGATGGACTCACTGACTGCATAACAGACTATATTAATTTTTGTGTAGACAACACTATACCCACCAGGAAGGTACGCTGTTTCCCAAACAATAAACCCTGGGTCACCAGCGACCTGAAGGCCCTGCTGAATGAGAAGAAGAGGGCCTTCAAGGAGAAGGACAAGGACAAATTGAAATGCGTCCAGAGGGAGCTGAAGTTGCGGATTGCTGAGGGGAAGAGAGTGTATAAGGAGAAGATGGAGGACAAGCTGAGGCAGAGCCAGGTGAGAGAGGTGTGGAAGGGTATGAGAAATATCACTGGCTTCAAAAAGTCAAACAGTGGGCAGACGGAGGGGACCCAGGACAGAGCCAATGAGCTGAACCAATTTTTTAACAGGTTCGATACTGGCCCTGTCCACCTCCCCTCCAGCTCCCCAGACCACACACCCTCACGGCTATCCCACCACCACCACCCCCACTTTGCTCACAGCACCTCTGCTGAGACAATCAGTGACCCCACCTCCGCCCCTGCCCCCCCTGGACTGATCCTCAACACCCCCCTTCCCCCCACCTCCCTACCTGGGCTGGCTTTCACCACCAACCAAGTGAAGAGAGAGCTGGAGAGACTACACCAGTGGAAAGCGGCGGGCCCTGATGGCATCAGCCCAAGGGTGCTGAGGGTCTGTGCTGACCAACTGTGTGGAATACTCCAGCGTCTTTTCAACCTTAGCCTGAGCCTAGAAAGGGTCCCTGTGCTGTGGAAAACATCCTGCCTCGTCCCAGTGCCCAAGAAGGCACACCCCACTGTCCTGAATGACTTCAGACCTGTAGCGCTAACATCCCACATCATGAAGACCCTGGAAAGGTTAGTCCTCGCTCACCTCAGACCCCTGGTGTGTTCATCAATGGACCCCCTGCAGTTTGCATACCAGCGCAACATCGGGGTGGATGATGCAATCATCTACCTTCTGCAGAGGGCCTACTCTCACCTGGACAACGCAGGTTGCACTGTGAGGGTCATGTTTTTTGACTTCTCCAGTGCCTTCAATACCATTCAGCCCCTGCTACTGGGTGAGAAGATGAGGAGGATGAAAGTGGAAGGACCCTTAGTCTCCTGGGTCACGGACTACCTGACCGGTAGGCCACAATTTGTGCGACTACAGAGCTGTGTGTCAGAACGGGCAGTTAGCAACACAGGGGCCCCCCAGGGTACGGTCCTGTCCCCCTTCCTGTTCACCCTCTACACCTCAGACTTCAGATATAACTCTGAAACATGCCACCTACAGAAGTTCTCGGATGACTCTGCTATTGTAGGGTGCATCAGGGGTGGGCAGGAGGAGGAGTACAGGAGCACAATCAGTGACTTTGTGTTGTGGTGTGAGCAGAACCACCTTCAGCTCAACATCAGCAAAACTAAGGAGATGGTGGTGGACTTCAGGAGAACCAAGGCACAACTGACTGCAGTCCCTATAAAGGGGATGGATGTGGAAATGGTTGAGTCATACAAGTTCTTGGGTGTCCATATGGACAACAGACTGGAATGGGCTGGTAACACCGGGGCCCTGTACAAAAAGGGCCAGAGCCGACTCTACTTTCTGAGGAGGCTCAGGTCCTTCAACGTGTGCAGTAAACTACTGCATACCTTCTACCAGTCTGTGGTGGCCAGTGCCATCTTTTTTGCAGTGGTGTGCTGGGGAGCAAACATCAAAGCCGGTGATGCTTCTCGGGTAAATAAGCTGATCAGGAAGGCTAGCTCTGTCCTGGGGATGAGCCTTGACACTCTAGAGGAGGTGGCGGAGAGACGGATCCTGGCCAAACTGCTGGCCATCATGGACAACGTCACCCACCCTCTGCACGCTATGGTTATGACGCAGAGGAGCTCTTTCAGTCACAGACTGATCCCACCACGGTGTGCCAGAGAGCGCTACAGGAGG